>JAHRHZ010000218.1:2063005-2092346 GCA_024137785.1 Ginglymostoma cirratum
AATGCTGCTTGACCTGCTGTGTTCATCCAGCCCCATGCTTGTTATCTCGGATTCTCCAGCATCTGCAGTACCTTTTATCTCTCATTCAATTCAACAAGTCCACACTGACTCTCTGAAGTGCAGCTCACTCAGAATGAACAAAGAACAAAAGAGAAGTACAGCACAGGAACAGACCCTTTGGCCCACGAAGCCTGTGCTGATCATCACACCCCAACTAATCTAAAAAACAACCTTTCTGCCCTTATTCAGTTTGTATCCCTCTATTCCCTCCCTATTAATGTAACCATCCAGATGCCTCTTAAATGTTGCCAACGTGCCTGCTTCTACCACCTCCTCTGGCAGAACGTTCCAGGCTCCCACCACTCTATGCATGAAAAACTTCCCTCGCACATCTCCCTTAAATTTTCACACTCTCACCTTGAACCTGTGCCCCCTCGTAATTGAAACTGTAGCCCAGGAAAACGCCTCTGACTATCCACCCTATCTATATCTCTCATACTTTTATAGACCTCTATCAGGTCTCCTCTCAGTTGCTGTCTTTCCAGTGAAAACAATCCTAGTCTTTTTAAACTTTCCTCATAGTCAACACCCTCAAGACCAGGCAACATGCTGGTGAATCTTCGCCATACTCCCTCCAAATTTTCCATGTCCTTCTGGAAGTGTTCAAAAACTGCACACAATACTTCAAATGTGGCCTAACAACGGTTTAAATAGCTGCAACATAGTTTGCCAACTCTTGTACTCCATGCCCTGGCCGATGAAGGCAAGCATGCCATATGCTTTCTTAATCACTCCGGGCACCTATGTGGCCACTTTTAGGGATATGTGGGCCTGCACGCCCAGATCTGTCCGAATGTTAATGTTCCTAAGCGTTCTGCCATTTACAGTATAAATCATACCTAAACTTGATTCTCCAAAATGCATCACCTCACATTTGTCTTGATTAAACTCCATCTACCATTTCTGTGCCCAAGTCGCCAATCTATCTATACCCTGTTGTATCCTTTCACAATTATTGACACTATCAGCAACTCCACCAATCTTCATGACATCTGCAAACTTGCAGATCAGACCACCCACATTTTCCTCCAGATGATTTATATATACCTACAAACAACAGCGGACCCAAGATTGATCCCTGTGGAACACCACTAGTCACCAGCCTCCATTCTGAAAAACACCCTTCCATTGCTACCCTCTATCTTCTATGACCAAGCCAGTTTTGTATCCATCTAGCCAGCCCAACTCAAATCCATATGACTTTAGTTTTTGTACCAATCAGCTAATTGGTGCTTTATCAAATGCCTTACTATGTGAGGCTATTAATCTGGTCCAATCAGGAAGTTCTGGCTGACAGATAAAAAGAGATGTGTCAGAAACTGTGGCACTTTGAGAGCTGACTCTGAAGAGGCAGTATGAGAATCAAGGACTTGGTGGTGGGATAGTGGCCTTTGAAGTTATTTCAGACAATGTTGGCTACCACTGCACAGAATTTTTGGAAATCTTTCTGATTTTGTGAGCTTTCATTTTCAGTCTCTGAGGTTTTAGAGCATGGTGTGATGACTTTTATGCTTGCAGTCTCAGCAGTAGTTATACTGCTATAAATATCTGAACTTTGAGCTGCTTGAGTGCCTTTTAAAGGTTGACTTTAAGATTCACCATGGTGTTCTGCATGTTTGGAAGCTTTATAGCTTAGTTCTCTTATCCTTGCTGAATGAATCTTTGAGATCTTCCATTGATTGATGGCACCCAGTTGCAAACTTTGATTGTTTTTAAACATCAGATATTGGCATGAAACAAACTAGATTTATACATATAGCTTTTAATCAATTACTACTTTTTATTTCCTACTTATTATTGTTGAAGTACCACTTCCCTGAAGTAGAATGTGGCTTGGTCTTCTGTTTCATGACAGTTGCTAACTGAAGTGATCTGTTCTGAAATTTACTCACTACAGGTTGAAATCTTCTATTCCTCCTTTTTAACCCACCTTAAAAATATGCTATCTATGGCTGAGATAGCAGGAACTGCTGATGCTGAGATAATGAGGTGTATAGCTGGATGAACACAGCAGGCCAGGCAGCATCAGAGGAGCAGGAAAGCTGATGTTTTGGGTCTGGACCCTTCAGAAATAGGGAAGGGGACTTTGAAATAAATAGAAAGGGAGGTGATGGTGGATAGAGGAGCAGATAGGTGGACATAAGATGGACAAGTCAAGGAAGTGGGGATGGAGCCAGTAAAGGTGGGTGTAGGTAGGGAATTGGGATGGGGTTGGTCAATTTGGAGGGGTAGGTGGGAGGGAAGATGGACAGGTCAAGGAGGCAGATGAGGCTAGTAGGTAGGAAGTGAGGGTGGGGGGTTGGTCAGTGAGGTAGGAGGAGTGGATAGGTGGGGGATAAGCTGGGCTGGTCTTGGGATGAGGTTGGGGGGGGGGGGGGTAGGGAGATTTTGAAGCTTCTGAAGTCCAGAGACCATTCTGCTGCAGGGTTCCCAAGTGGAATGAGGTGCTGTTCCTCCAGCCTTTGGGTGACATTGTTGTGGCACTGGAGGAGGCCTAGGATGCCCAAGGAGGGGGAGTTGAAGTGGTTCATGACTGGGAGGTGTAGTTGTTTGTTTTTTTTTGTGAACCAAGTGTAGGTATGTGGTGGCAGGTGTAGCATCCCCTGCAGTTTTGGGGAAAAGTGCCAGGGGTGGTGAGGCTAGTGGGGAGTGTGGAGCAGACCAGGGAATCAGAGTGGTCCCTCTGGAAGGCAGAAAGGGGTGGGGAGGGTAAAATGTCCTTGGTAGTAGGTCAGATTGCAGGTGGCAGAAGTGACAGAGGATGATGCACTGAATCCAGAGGTTGGTGAGGATAAGGGGAATCCTGCCTTTGTTGCAGGGAGGGGGTGTGAGGGATGAATTGCAGAAAATGTGAGATATGCGGTCGAGGGTGTTTTTCCTGACTAGAAGGGAAATTGCAGCCCTTGAAAAACGGGGACATCTGGGATGTCCAGGAGTGGAATGCCTCCTCTTGGGAGCAGATGCAGCGGAGGTGAAGGAATTGGGATGGCACCCTTGCAGGAAGGTGGGTGGGAGGTGTATTTGAGGTAGCTGAGCGAGTCAGTAGGCTTGAAATAGATATCGGTTTCCATCTCTGGCAACAGAGGTCCAGGAAGGAAAGAGGTATCTAAGATGATCCAAGTGAACTTAAGGTTGGGGTGGAGGGTGTTAGTAAAGTGGATGAACTGTTCGAGCTCCTCATGGGAGCACAAGACGGTACTGATACGGTCACTGATATAATGGAGAAAGAGGTGGGGCTAAGGCATAAGTGGCATTCAGCACTGGCTGGGTAAGGTAGTTTCCAATGTGAAGCTTTCTGCCAGTATGTAGGCAAGAAGTAATGGTGAGTGATGCTCTCCACCTCTTTGTGGCTGTTGTCTTCCTGGCATATTACGTAGCCTTTAGATTAACTGAATTTGTGGTTGATAAACTGCACCTCTAGTGATAGAATAAGATCTTGTTTAGACTGTAAAAATTCTGATAAGGCTTCATTCTGCAACCTGACAGTCCTCTTTGATACTTTCTTTCAAGATTCAATTATCTACAAAGTAGCATAATTTTTTAAAGAGAATCACTGTTTTCTCCTTGCTCTTGGTTGCAATAATTAGAATATAAATATTACAGAATTTCACATCAAGCTGAAGCAGAAGTTGAAGCCTTAATTACATCATTGTATCTTGAAGTTTCTTCAACTGTGCTACAGATTTCCCTACTGAAGGAAAGCCGTTGTAGGGAAATGGTATCAGAGATAAAAGGTACTGCAGATGCTGGAGAATCCGAGATAACAAGCATGGGGCTGGATGAACACAGCAGGTCAAGCAGCATCATCGGAGCAGGAAAACTTGACGTTTCGGGCCTAAACCCTTCATCAGAAATGGGGGAGGGGAAGAGGGTTCTGAAACAAATAGGGAGAGAGGGGGAGGTGGATAGAGGAGAGGATAGGTGGAGAGGAGGCAGACCAGTCGAAGAGGCGGGGATGGAGCCAGTAAAAGTGAGTGTAGGTAGGGGGATAGGGAGGAGATAGGTCAGTCCAGGGAGGATGGACAGGTCAAGGGGGCGGTATGATGTTAGTAGATAGGAGATGGGGTGTGGCTTGGGGTGAGAGGAAAAACAGGTTAGGGAGGTGAAGATGAGCTGGGCTGGTTTTGGGATGCAGTTGGGGGAGGGGAGATTTTGAAGCTTGTGAAATCCACATTGATGCCATTGGGCTGCAGGGTTCCCAGGCTGAATATGATTTGCTGTTCCTGCAGCCTTCGGGTGGCATCACTGTGGCATTGTAGGAGGCCGAGGATGGACATGTCGTCTGAGGAATGGGAGGGGGAGTTGAAATGGTTCGTGACTGGGAGGTGCAGTTGTTTGTTGCGAACTGAGCGCAGGTGTTCTGCAAAGCGGTCCCCAAGCCTCCGCTTGGTTTCTCCGATGTAGAGGAAGCCACAACGGGTACAGCGGATGCAGTATACCACATTGGCAGATGTGCAGGTGAACCTCTGCCTGATGTGGAAAGTCTTCTTGGGGCCTGGGATTGGGGTGAGGGAGGAGGTGTGGGGGCAGGTGTAGCACTTCCTGCGGTTACAAGGAAAAGTTCAGTGTGGAGCAGACAAGGGAGTCGCGGAGGGAGTGGTCCCTCTGGAAGGCAGATAAGGGTGGGGAGGGAAAGATGTCTTTGGTGGTGGGGTCTGATTGCAGATGGCGGAAGTGTCGGAGGATGATGTGTTGGATCCAGAGGTTGGTGGGGTGGTATGTGAGGACGAGGGGATTCTTTTTTGGTTATTGTTGCGGGGACTGGGCGTGAGGGATGTGTTCCGGGAAATGCGGGAGACACGGTCGAGGGTGTTCTTGACCACTGTTGGGGGGGAGTTGCGGTCCTTGAAGAATGAGGACATTTGATGTGCAGGAGTGGAATGTCTCATCCTGGGAGCAGATGCGGCGGAGGCGAAGGAATTGGGAATAGGGGATGGCATTTTTGCAGGAGGGTGGGAGGAGGTGTAAACTGATGGTATTCAATGCTAATAGATTCCTGGGGTCCACAAGTTTGTCACTCTCTAATTAAGTAGAGCTCTAGAAATAGTAGCTTTATTCGTCAGCTCAAAGATTTTATAAACTCTCCATCCATTCCTATGGATGGGACTGTAGCTAATGTAACCATATGGTTTAAAAGAGGACGTTGAGAGAACAGGGATTTATAGACCAGAGATAGTAGGAACTGCAGATGATGGAGAATCTGATCTAACAATGTGTAGATGTGGATGAACAAAGCAGGCCAAACAGCATCAGAGGAGCAGGAAAGCTGACGTTTCAGACCTAGACCCCCTTCATTCTTAAATGGGGGAGGGGGATTCTGAAATAAATAGGGAGACAGGGGGAGGTGGATAGAGGAGACAGGTCAAAGAGGTGGGGATGGAGCCAGTTTAGGTGGGAGTTAGGGAGGATGGACAAGTCAAGGGGGCAGGATGAGGTGAGGTGGGAGGAAGGACAGGTTAGGGAGGCGGAGACAAGCTGGGCTGGTTTTGGGATGCAGTAGGGGGAGGGTAGATTTTGAAGCTTGTGAAGTCCACATTGATACCATTGAGCTGCAGGGTTTCCAAGCGGAATGAGTTGCTGTTCCTGCAACCTTTGGGTAGCAGCGTTGTGGCACTGCAGGAGGCCCAGGATTGACATGTCATCTGAGGAATGGGAGGGGAGTTGAAATGGTTCACAACTGGGAGGTGCAGTTCTTTAGTGAAAACCAAGCGTAGGTGTTCTGCAAAGCGGTCCCCAAGCCTCCACTTGGTCTCCCTGACACAGAGGAGGCCACAATGGGAACAGTGGATACAGTATACCACATTAGCAGACGTGCAGGTGAACATCTGCTTGATGTGGAAAGTCTTCTTGGGGCCTGGGATGGGAGTGAGGGAGGAGGTGTAGCACTTCCTGCGGTTGCAGGGAAAAGTACTGGATGTGGTGGGGCTGGAGGGGAGTGTGGAGCAGACAAGAGTCATGGAGAGAGTGGTCCCTCTGGAAAGCAGGTAAGGATGGGGAGGGGGAAAAATGTCTTTGGTGCTGGGGTCAGATTGCAGATGGCGGAAGTGTTGGAGGATGATTCATCGGAGCTGGAGGTTGGTGGGGTGGTACATGAGGATGAGGGAAATTCTGTTTTGTTGTTGCAGGAGATACTATTGAGGGTGTTCTTGACTACTGTGGAGGGGAAGTTGCAGTCCTTGAAAAACGAGGACATCTGAGATGTACGGGAGTGGAATGCCTCATCCTGGAGCAGATGCAGCGGAGGCGAAGGAATCGGGAACAGGGGATGGCATTTTTGCAAGAAGGTGGGTGGGAGGAGGTGTATTCAAGGTAGCTGTGGGAGTCAGTGGGCTTAAAATGGATATGTTTCCAGATGGTTGCCAGAGATGGAGACTGGTCCAGGTGAACTTGAGGTGTCAGAGCTAGCATCTGGCCTCAGCGATGTAGAGGTCAGTGTGCCATACTACAACTGCACCTCCCTTCACCATGGTTTTTATGGTGAAGCTGGGATTGGAGCAGAGGGCTGCATGTTCTGTGGGGGAGGTTGGAGTGGGTGAGAGGCGGCGAGGTTGAGGCGATTGATGTCATAACGGCAGTTGGAGATGAGGTCGAGGGAGGTTAGGAGGCCTTGGGGTGGTTTCCAGGAGGGGGTGTCGGAGGCAGGAGAAGGGGTCAGTAGAGGGAGGGTTAGGCTCATGGTTCAAGCAGTAAGCAGAGGCAGTGGAAAAAACTGTTCAACATCCAAGCGTGAGCGGTATTCGTTGATGACTGGATGGGGGGGGGACAAATGTGAGCCCTTTACAGAAGACTGACTGTTCCTCCTTGGTATGGGGGATGGTGAAGACTCAGCAGGGCTGGGTGCTATTGTCTCCTCTGGAAGTGCTGGCTGTGGAGGTGGTGGGCAGACTTGCGTCAGTGGTGGGCACCACCTCCTACTGCCACCTTGATCATGATCCCACCCCCGACCACCAAACCATCATCTCCCATATCATCCACCACTTCTTCACCTCAGGTGACCTCCAACCTCATCGTTCCCCCAACCCTGCACTGCCTGCTTCTATCTCCTTCCTAAAATCCACAAACCTGACTGCCCTGGTCGACCCCTTGTCTCCACCTGCTCCTGCCCCACCAAACTCATCTCCACTTATCTTGACTCCATTTTCTCCCCCTTGGTCCAGGAACTCCCTACCTACATCCATGACACCATCCACACCCTCCACCTCCTCAAACTTCCAATTCCCTGGTCCCCAACACCTCATCTTTACCATGGACGTCCAGTCCCTATACACCTGCATTCCCCACGCAGATGGCCTAAAGGCCCTCTGCTTCTTCCTGTCCCACAGGCCCGACCAGCCCCCCTCCTCCGCTTAGCTGAGCTCATCCTCACCCTCAACAACTTCTTTCAATTCCTCCCACCCCCTACAGACAAAGGGGGTGGCCATGGGTACCCACATGGGCCCAAGCTATGCCTGCCTCTTTGTAGGTTACGTGGAACAATCCCTCTTCTGTACCTACACTGGCCCTAAACCCCACCTCTTCCTCCATTACATCGATGACTGTATCGGCACTGCCTCGTGCTCCCATGAGGAGCTGGAACAGTTCATCCACTTCACCAACACCTTCCACCCCAACCTTAAGTTCACCTGGACCATCTCTAACACCTCTCCTTCCTGGACCTCTGTCTCCATCTCAAGTAACCACCTAGAAACCGATATCTATTTCAAGCCCACTGACTCCCACAGCTACCTAGAATACACCTCCTCCCACCCACCTTCCTGCAAAAATGCCATCCTCTATTCCCAATTCCTTTGCGTCTGCCACATCTGCTCCCAGGATGAGGCATTCCACTCCCATACATCTCAGATGTCCTCATTCAAGGACCACAACATTCCCCCCTGCCCTGCTGCAGTGGTTGAGAATGCCCTCTACCATGTCTCTCGCATTTCACCACAACTCATCCCTCACCCTGTCCCTGCAATAACAACCAAAAAAAATCCCCTTCCTCACATACCACCCCACCAACCTCCAGATCCAACACATCATCCTCCAACACTTCTGCCATCTGCAATCCAACCCCACCACCAAAGACATTTTTCCCTCCCCACCCTTGTCCACTCCACACTTCCCTCCAACCCCACCACACTTGGCACTTTTCCCTGCAACAGCAGGAAGTGCTACACCTTCCCATCCCAGGCCCCAAGAAGACTTTCCACGTCAAGCAGATGTTCACCTGCACATCTGCCAATGGGGTATACTGCATCCACTGTACCTGTTGTGGCCTCCTCTACATCCAAGAAACCAAGCAGAGGCTTGGGGACCACTTTGCAGAACACCTGTGCTCAGTTCGCAACAAACAACTGCATCTTCCAGTCACAAACCACTTCAACTCCCCTCCCATTCCTCAGATGACATGTCCATCCTGGACCTCCTGCGATGCCACCTGAAGGCTGCAGGAACAGCAATTCATATTTAGCCTGGGAACCCTGCAGCCCAATGGTATCAATGTGGATTTCACAAGCTTCAAAATCTCCCCTCCCCAACCACATCCCAAAACCAGCCCAGCTCGTCCCCTCCTCCCACCTCAAGCCACACCCCTATCTCCTATCTACTAACCTCATCCTGCCCCCTTGACCTGTCCGTCCTCCCTAGACTGACCTATCTCCTCCCTACACTCACCTTTACTGGCTCCATCCCTGCCTCTGACTTGTCTGTCTCCTCTCCACCTATCCTCTCCTCTATCCACCGCACCCTCTCTCCCTATTTATTTCAGAACCCCCTCCCCCATTTCTGAAGGGTCTAGGCCCAAAACGTCAAGCTTTCCTGCTCCTATGATGCTACTTGGCCTGCTGTGTTAATCTAGCTCCACACCTATTTATCTCAGATTCTCCAGCATCTGCAGTACCTATTCTCAAGCACAATAGAGAACAGTGCTCAGACAACAGCTATTCACAATACATATTAATGATTTTAGATGAGAACAAATGTAGTTTTTAAGTTTGCAGATGAGACAAATCTGGATGTGAGGGTGAATAGAGGAGAATGCAGAGATGCTTCAGTGTAATTTGGACAAGTTCAGTGATTGGGCAAATGCATAGCAAATGAAGTAGAATGTGGATAAACATGAGGTTATCCACTTTGGCAGCAAAACAAAAGCGGATCACTATCTGAAAAGCAATAGATTGGGAAATGGAGAAGTGTAATGAGACCTGGGTATTCTTGTACACAATTGCTGAAAGCAAGCATGCAAGTGTAGCAGGTGGTGAAGAAGGTCAATTGTACATTGGCCTTTACAGCAAGAGATTTGAGTAGAGGAGCAGGGATGCCTTACTGCAATCATACAGGGTCTTGGTGAGTCCACACCTGGAGTATTGTGTGCTCTTGTCTCTTTATCTGTTGAAGGATGTTCTGGATATGGAGGGAGTGCAAAAAGGCAGACTGATTCCTGGTATGCAGGACTGACGTGTGGAGAAAGACTAGATCAGCTCGGACTATAGTCACGAGTTTAGAAGAATCAGGGGCATTTCATTAGCCTTATGTAAAATTCTTAAGGGACTAGACCTCATGGACACCTGGAAAATTCCAGAACCAGGGGCCTCTGCCTAACAATATGGGGTAGACTACTTGGGAACAACAGCAGAAATCTCGTCACCCAGAGACTAGTGAGGCTGTGGAAGTCTCTGCTACAGATCATGGTTGAGGCAAAATACTGTTTTCAAGAAGGAGATAGGTATATTTCTTAGCACTAAAGGGAACAAGGGTTTGGTTGAAAGAGCAGGGTACTGAAGGACTTTAAGCCATTATCATACTGAAAGGCTGAGCAGATTCAAAAGGCCAAATAGCCTACTCCTGTTCCTATTTTATGTTGGGACTGCCACTCATCAGTGCAACACACTGAACTAGTCTGTCTGGGTTCAAGATCTACAGCAATATGGCACTTGAAACTGCCTGTGTCTAAGGACCCAGCACACTGCCTGGTCTGGACAGTCTGCATCCTCCAGAGGATCCACTCTGGCAAGACCTTCTCCTTATCTTATATTATTATATAATTATATTATAGACCTTATCTCTTTATTAGGTGGGTATTTCATTTGTAACCTTTTGTGTGGGTATTTCCTCACTGCAACTTGTTATGCAGGCCCTTTTTTTTGTGGTTAAGCTTTTTTCTTTCTGATCAAGAAGAATTTAAATGTCATGACCAATTTGATTTAAGGCTTTCTCTCCCAACTTTTCAGGTTTTGCACAAGACTTTCCCCTCAGCAGATCATAGCTTTGTTTCACCTGCAGTACTGTGATGTGGCAGGGTTCCATCTGAGATGTTTCCTGTCACTTGGTGCCAGTTCCATTGGTCACCATGTACTAAAATGTGGTCAATACTCTATGAACAGGCTTTAAGAGTAACTATAAAGGTTTTGTAAGAGGACACTTTCTGGACCCTACAGACATGAGCTGCAGTGTCATGTGATCTGATATCATGAAGACGTAACTACAACTGAACATGTGCGTAAGGAGCTAACATGGTAAAGTTTTGATTAATCCTTTCATCTATGGAAGGGAAGGAGACTTGAAGAGGGAGGAGTGGTGTTTAGGAAAGAATGTCTCTCATTCAAGCCTGGTCCAAGTTGAATTCAGTTTTTTCAGAATTCACTGTTGGAGGTTAAAATTTTACCTCCTTTCCCTGGGAATGTGCAAGTGTCCTTTGTTTGGAGGGGCTTATCAAACAAAGGTGTTTAGCAGGACTGTCCAGTCTGTTTAATTAGGCCAGCCTTATCTACATGGCTTGGAGGTAATGGGTGTATTCATTGGAACTGGAAAAACCAGCAACACATCAAAATTTCCTCAGGACCTAACAGGAATAAATTGTTACAGTCGTTCCAGAGAATGAAAGCATTGTCCAAACAATGAGTACCAAAAAATTATGGGAACCTCGTTTAAATGCATGATATACAAAAGATGGGCTCCCTCAAAAGCAGCTGTCATAAAAAAATAGAAACTAGGACCAGGAATAGGCCATTGGCCCTTTCAAGCTTGCTTCACCATGCAATATCACAATGCCTGATCCTGTCTCAATGTCATATTCCCACTCTGTACCCACTCCAACTCTTTCTTTAAAATCTAAACAAAAATCTGTCTGCCTTGAATACATTCAGTTACTTGGCCTTCACACTCTTCTGCAGTAGAGGATTTCATGGGTTCATTATATGTTGAGTCAAGAAATACTACTTCATCTCAATCCTAAACAATCAATCCCCTATCCTGAGATTGTCACCTGGTTCTAGACTGACCAAAAGGGAAAATGTGCTCTTGCATCTGGTCTGTCTTGCCCTGTTAGAATTTTAGGACTTTCAATCAGATCTCCTCTCATCATCTAAATTCTAACAAATACCAGCCCAGTTGAACTAGTCTCTTCTATAAAAGACAATCCTGACATCCCCAGTATTGGCCTAGTGAACCTCCACTGCACTCTCTCTACAGGAAGCAGTCCCTTCCTTAGAATAGGGAGACCAAAACTCTGCACACTAATCCAGGTGTTATTTCCCAACAGCTGTAAGACACCCCTGCTTTTGAACTCCAATATTCTGGCAATGAATGCCAATGTACCATTTGCTTTTCCTAATTGCTTTTTGCACATGTCTGTCTTTGACCGGTGTGCAAGGACACTAGATCTGTTTTTCTTTTAAATGGTGATTATTGGAAAACATGGATTTACATAGTACTACTTCTTTCAGTGTTTCACCCATATGTATAATTTCACATTTTGTCATGTTTTTGCCCACTTGCTCAAGTCACCTTGAACTCTTTATCTTCTGGCAACTCTCTCAACCCTGCTCAGCTGTGTCAAGAATTTTCTGGTTCTTGAGACCAAACAGAAGAGATTTATCAGGACAGTTCCAGGGTTGCAATCTTATAATTGTGAGTTTAGATTGGAGAAACTGGGATCTTCCTCTTTGAACCAAAGCAGGCAGAAATGAGATTTGATTGGGATATCCAAGATTGTGACAACTTTGAATTAAGTAGAGTACAAAGAAAAACCTGTTTGCCTCAGCTAATAGTACAGGGAATAAGGATCACAAATTTAAGACTTTGGGCAAGAAATTCAGGATAACTGAAGAAGCTTTAATGTAGCAAGTGCCAATGACTTGGAACACCCTGCCTGTGACAAGGGTGGTGAAAATGGAATCGTTTGCCTGGCCTACAGGGATCGAGCAGTAGTACAAGACTCCAGCAGTTTCTCTACTGGGATGAATAGCCTCTCCATATTGTAAGTGATTCTGGGCCAGATTTTCATTAAGAAGCCTCTACGTACCTTTAAAAAATGGCAAGTAGAGTATGATTGCATCAGTCCCACTCCTTTTTCTGCTAGGCCCAATTCTTCCCAATATGGGAAGGGGTGGAACATCGATAGGGAACCTGAACTCAGCCAGCATTTTTGAACTTCGTGCTTAGTCAAACAGACCCCATTTTAGGTGTTGTAAGGCCTCAAACCACAGAAATTGAAGGGATATACAGAGTTGATATTGAAAGTTGGATAAGATTTGTATAATTGTCATGATTTAGTTATTTTTCTTAATGTCACTCTTTCAGCTTTAAAATAATGCAGTATGTAGATGTCAGTAAGACTTCAAGCAAGGAAACAATTGTTGGACCATTTTTATTGACAAGTGTGTTTCAGGAAGAAAAGTTGCATTTGGTCATGCCATCTCATGAGATTTTGTTAACATGTCTCCTTGATGTCATGTTGAATGCTTGACAGGATTTCAAAAGCTATAATTCCCCTCAGTGGTGATGTTCTGAGCTCTGTTTGATTGACAAACTTCTATTCAGATCCCACATCAAAAATAATGTATCCTTTAACAGACTCCTTAAACTGGCAATGTACCATGAACCTGAGACTAGAAAGGATATAAAAGACATGAGTCCAGTCAGAACAGAGCAAGAAAGAAAACAGTGGAACAAGGTGTCATCTACCTGCAGCTTGGTGGCTCATTGGCTAGCACTGCTGCCGCACAGCACCAGGGACCCAGGTTCACTTTCACCCTTGGGTGACTGTGTGGGTTTCTTCTGGTTTCCTCCCACAGTCCAAAGATGTGCAGGTTACATAGATTGTCCATGCTAAATTGCACAGTGACCAGGGATGTGCAGGCTAGGTGGGTTAGCATGTGAAATGTAGAGTTACAAGTATAGGGTAGAGGGTGTGGTCTGAGCAGGATGCTATTTGGTGGGTTGGTGTAGAGTCAATGGGCAGAATGGTCTGCTCCTGCAAGGTAGGGATTCGATGAAATAATTGCAGCAGCATTTGGAAAGAAACAAACTAGCTATGCCATCAAAGGAAAGAAGGCAGATAATTAGCTGGTGAATATTGCACCTTAAACAGTGTCTCAACAACAAGCACATTAAGAACTAGGAACAGAAGTAGTCCTTCAGCCTGCTCTGCTCTTTGACAGAGCCATGACTAAGCAACTCTACTTTCCTGCCCAGTTCCCATAACCCTTCACATCATTATTAATTACAAGTTTTTGTCTCTCCACCTAAGAACTCCACCGAATTCAAATTTTCCTGTTTGTTTGGGTTTCTCATCTGAGAATCACACCTCAGTCTTTTGTCCCTACCAGAGACTAAATATGTCAAATGGAGGCAAGACTTCCCCATCCAGGTCCTACTCAATTCTTTTTAGTGGTCTGCAGAATTTTCCCAGTGAAAATCTAGTCCTTTAGCTTAAATTATTGGCCATGATACTTCTCTGATCTCTTGATATGGGCATCACAGACAAGGCCAACATCCGTTGTCAGAATGATTCAGCATGAAAACAGGCCCTTCAGTCCCCATTGACCATATTCCCAAACTAAACTAGTCCCACGTGCCTGCACTTGGCCCATATTCCTCAAACTTTCCTATTCATGAATTTATCCAAATGTCACTTAAACATTATAACTGTACCTACATCCAGCACTCCTCCCACACATGAACCACTGTGCTTTTTATAATAAAAAAAATTGCCCCTCATGTCCTTAAATCATTCTCCTCTCACCTTAAAAATATATACCCTAGTTTTGAACTCCCCTGTGCTAGGGAAAAGACCCTTGTCATTCACCTTATCCATGCCCCTCATGATTTTATAAACCTCAACCTCCCCCACTCCAGTGGAAAAGTCCCAGCCCTTCCAGTCTATTTTTATACCTCTTACTGTCCATTCCCAAAAACATCCTGGGAAATGTCTTCTGAACCCTCCAGTTTAATAACATCCTTTCTACAACAAGGTGACCAGAACTGTACACACTACTCCAAAAGAGCCTCATCAATGTTCTACATAACCTTAACATGACATCCCAATCCTATGTCATGTCACTCTATAGTTGTCTTTGAACTGAGTGATTTGCTATATCAGAGGGCAGTTAAGGGTCATCCACATTGTTGTGGGCAGCCTGGACTCAAGTAGGTCAAATGAGGTAAGCATGGCAGATCTCCTCCCAAAAGGATATTAATGAATCAGATGAGGCTTCTTTTCACAACTGATAGTTTTGTGGTCACCATAATGGAGACTAGCTTTCAACTCCAAATTTTTATGGATTGAATCTGAATCCTACCAGATGTCATGGTAGGATTTGTCCCTTGTCCCCAAAAGCATTCGCCTGGGTGTTTGAATTACTAATTTAATGATGTAAGCATTTTACTTCTCCCAAAACTACATGAAATATTATGGGTTGACAGTCCTGATTGGGAACCCCAATAATGAAAGTACTCCGACATCTTGGCCAGATGATCTCTAGCTCAGATCACTTTCTGTTTCTTTTCTTCCTAAAGAGAAAATAAATCTGACTCGGTCTCGTTTCTGTAATGGCTGTTTGTCTCATGTGGTTAATAAATACAGAACAACAGTTTTCACTTCCAGTGAAATTGGATGAGAAAATAATTAATGCAAGCACTAGACTAAGCCAGAGGTAGTAGGAACTGCTGATGCTGGAGAATCTGAGACAACAAGGTGTAGAGCTGGATGAACACAGCAGGTCAAGCAGCATCAGAGGAGCAGGAAAGCTGACGTTTCAGGCTAGACCCTTCTTCAGAAATGCTAGACTAAGCTGGGTATCTTTCACCTTACTGTTTTTTTTTCAAAAAAAAAGCTCTTCTTATTGAAACTCTGGTGGAAAAGCAAGAATGTTTCATGATTATATTTTGCTTTCATTAATAAAAGATTCCATTTACTTCTAAGCAATTTAGTGACACTTAAAAGATCTAAACACACCTGACGCCATGCTCAGTAATCCATGAAGACAATGTTCTCTCAAGATTCCCTCCAACTTGCCACTTTTATTTCTACCTTCAAAGTCCTCTTTTGTTACTCTTCCAATCCCTTTTGCTTTCCCTCCTGCTTAGCATCTGCCAATTTTTCTCCATGAGAAACAATTAAAATGGAGCATGTCCTTGAAGTTTTAAATAATTCAATCCCCACCCTCTTCCAATGTCACAGCGTAGCTAGCACACCAAATTATCTGAGATGTGATTCACAGGTAGGTATCTTCCATTTTCTACATTTATATGGTTTAACTTCTACATTTTTACAGAAACAAATATTTTTTTTTCCTGCCTTCTGTTTCCACTATCTGAATGTATGACCTTGACAACCTCGGTAAGACTAGGAATTCATGTCGGGATTCTTAGCCTCTCTATCAGCCTCTCTATCACCATGCATTAATTAAATCAAACTGTAGCCCAGTACATGATCATCCTTATCAAACATTAACCAAAAGGTCACCACCTCAAATCATAATATTTTTCATTAAAAGTTATTGGAATTGATGCCATATCTTTAATTTTTTTGAACAAGTATTCTGGAATAAGTTATTTTTTTATTTAAAAACTGTGTAGATAAACATTGGGTAATAAATGGAAGGGAAGGGAGGTCAAATGGGTCATTGAAGCCTGACTTCATAAACTCTCCAGTAGCTTCGCCGTTTCCTTTTTCGCCTTATGATTCAATATGCCCACCATTATGGATAAGCATCAGAGATAGTAAGAACTACCAGTGCTGGAGTCATAAATAACACAGCGTGGAGCTGGAGGAACACTGCAAGCCAGGCAGCATCAGAGGAGCAGAAAAGCTGATGTTTCGGGTCGAGACCCTTCTTCAGACTTCAACTTCTTAAAATGTCAACTTTCCTACTCCTCTGATGCTGCCTGGCCTGCTGTGTTCCTCCAGCTCCACATTGTATTATGGATAAGCATGCTGTGTTGCAGCAACTGAACGTGGAAAGATTGCTGGCGTATATTTGAGAGAGATATGTCACGGTGTGTTGTGTCTGTTTTTTCTTAATATAAAGGATTTCCCCTCCATGCTAAAATAGATCAGCTTTATTGAGCACAACTTTCAACCAAAGATGGCAGCAGAGTAGCAGTGCTGTGTACGGGCTCTTGCCCAGGGCTCCTGCTCCTATCTGCTCACTTCCTTTTGATTCTACTTTTTTTTTTCCTTTTCTCATTCTTTCTCCTTTTTGTTCCTATTTTTATTCTGTGGAGGGTTGATCAACAGCATTGGTGCAGTAGCAAAAGCAGGCCAGTGTAGAGAATGGCGAATGCGGCTTCTCCCAGAGATTGGAAGCACTGGCATCAAGGACGTCCACCTGGCATTCAGGGTCAGTGGCAGTAAAGCTCCTCCAATGATTGGGTGTGGCAGCGAACTCTTCAAGATGGTGGCACCAGCAAGGCAACATCTACAGCTGAAGCAGGACTCTTGGTACAATGACCTGGCCTGACAGCAGAGCCGGGGATTCCTGGCTGCATTGGGTCCAGAGTGGGGACTCCTAGCACTGGTGTGGTAGCAGCGGCAGTGTGTTCTTCCAGAGCAGGGACTCCTGGCGTCATCAAGGCATCAGCAGGGCCAGGGACTCCTGGTTGCAGTCACTGTCAGCCCAGAACGGGGACTTCTGGAACTGGCATGGCAGCAGCAGTGTGTTCTGCCCGGAGCGGGGACTTCTGGTTATCAGTGAGGTGGCAGCAGCAGAGCTGGGGACTCCTGGTGGCATGGCGAGTGTGGGTTTAGTGGTGTCAGTGAGGTGGGCCCAGAGTGTGGCACTTCCCACATTATTGAGTCCAGCACAGGCGGCAGCGATGCAGAAGTAGTATCTCTTTCAGTTCCTGGACCCTAGGTGCCTGGACTGGACTGGGGTGGATAGGCAGTAATTCTGAACTTTTTATTTCTTTATTCTTCTAATTTATTCCTATGATCTGCAACATTGGAATCTTTTCCTTTACTTTTTTTTCCCCCTTAAGACTTTGTTCTTAAGAATCTGTACCTGGATACCTTTGTACCTAAGAAGATGCCATAATGTGGCGACTCGTAAACTTTTCACCGTAATCAATTAAGTACATGTGACAAAGCTAATTCAATTCAATTCACTTGTGCAAAAAAACACATTTGACAACTGCAATGTATCACTACAAATTTGATTGATCAAACAACTTTAGTCAAAACGACCATTGTAAACAATGGTGGCCACCACAAAGATTGATTAATAAGCAATAGTGATAATTCTAAACAACTGATCACTGTAATCAAATAGTGATCACCGTAAACAATGGTGACTACTGTAAACATCAATACTGACAGAATACTATGCTTTTAGAGGTGCCATATTTCCAAGGGAACTTTAAAACAAGGTTTTACCTGAGAGAGCTGTCAGGTTTAAAGGATTCCATGGCACTACTTCAAGAGGAATATAGTGGCCTTACATCTGGTTTGTGGAAAGCTGTGGCAAATTAGCTGTTACATAGCCTACATTACAAAATTTTACAATTCAAAATACGTCAATTGCGAAAAACATTAAACATTACTAGTGATTCCGACAGGCTCTATTTAAATGCAAGCCAGTCTTTTTTTTGATAGTGCTACTTCTGATTTCTTTCTAAACTAGGGTACAAGTAAGCTCATAAACACTACAATTGAGAAATATGATTATAGAGGACAAAAATCCATAGACTTTTCAAAAACCAGGGATACATTCTCAGAATCTTCATCTCCAAGTAGTCCAGTTTGGAAACAAGACATCAGATCATGGGATAAAACTAATGATCATCTTAAACAGAAATGTTACAATGAAAATTGTCTAAGCTGTCCAATGCCAGAAAATACATAAACAAAATAAACAGCAAAGCCCAATAAAACATAAACACTTTGTGACTTGTGCAGTGTGTGTGCTTTGCAGCTGAATCTGAGATGCCAAACTCTTAAACCATTCCATTTAAGGCTTGTTACATTATATCTGTATTGCTAAAAAATTTGAAGATTTATGACAGAGCCAGAATATACAAAGAATGAATATTTGGTCTGAAACAAAACATGTTTGAATAATTAGATTTCTAAAAGTGCATTTTAAAGCATTATATTTTCTAGATTTTCACAAAAATCTACAACAAGTAAATGAATTTTGTTTTAATGTAAACTTCATTGAGGGAAACTTTTCACAATTTTGCTCAGAATCATGTAGTACCAAATTAATTTGAGTATAATCTCCTGTGCAATAGTCTGTGGATAAGCAGAAGCAATTGTCTTTGGTCTCTGCCACATACTCTGTTTTCTTACCATTAACCTCATTGTGCTTCATGAATATACAAACATAATAAATTAGAACATAAGTCGGCTATTTGGTCCCTCAAGCCTGATCCAACATTTAGTAGTATCACGGTTGATCTTTCATCTCAACTGTACCTATCTGAGCTATCCTTGCATATTTTCATTTCTTTAGTATCCAAAAATTGAGCCATTTCTGAATTACTAAGTAACAATAGGTCTCTGGGGTAGGGAATTCAAAAGGTTTGCAATTCTTTGAATGAAGTAATTTATCATCTTAGTCCTCAGTTTCAGTACTGCCCATTGTCTGACGTTGAACTGCGGTGTTTGCAACCTTGACACCTGACTCAAACCAGAACCACACTTCGAACTCCATATTCACAATCTCCAAACCCACTACAATAATCTTCATTATATAACCTGTATCTAACCAATCCATAGCTCATTTTCTGTTGAAACCATTTACGTCTATATTTAACTTTTGTACCAGATTCCATTATTTATCACCTGCCCTCAATGAACTACACTGCCGCCTATCTGTATGAGCTCATTTGTAGAATTCCCATCCAACATCTCAAATTCCTCCTGTCTGCCACTTTCACTATTGCTGTAACCTCAGAGTCCTAAAACCTTTTGAGGTTTCTTGCATCATGCAATTCTCTTACATATCCACATCTTTAGCTTCTGAGTTACTGGACATTGTGCTTTCAGCTACCTAACTTTAAGCACTGCTATATAAATAACTGAATCCCGAAATTACTAGGCCGATATTTCATCTTTAAAACCTACCTCTCTGACCAAGAGTATAGTTTCCTGTCTTTGTATCTCCCATGTATACTGTTATATTTTGCTTGACAACCCTCCTATGAAGCTCTGCGATGTTTTATGACCTAAAAACTACAAATAAACACAAGTTGCCATTACTACTCCAACTGGCTATTGTGAACTCAGATTATTTTAGAATTGAAGTTGAAATTTATACTTTCCGGAAATGCTTCCCCAAGCATACTTTCTTTTTCAACCCACTATATATCATTACCCAAAAACATTAGAACATGTATATGGTGGGTCTGCTGTTCTAGTAAGCCACATTGCTACAGAAATAGAGGGTTTTCGACTAAATGATAAATCAAGTAATCAAATTTTGGACGTCATGGGCAATCAAACAGTAAAATCAAGGCCATAGAGAAACATACTAATATGGGAAATAGATAGATCATGACAGGATGGCATAGACGGAATAAATCTAAGAATTTGTTATCAGATAAGGCTAGGTTACAAAACCAGAAAAAGGATAAAACTAATGGCTCTATATCTGAAAGCATGTAGCAATTTAAACAAGCTAGATGAACTAAGAGCACAGTGCAAATAAACAATCATGTTCAGATTGTCATTACAGAGATATGGCTGCAAGATTTCATAGATTGTGACCTGAATATTGAAGGGTGCATGATATTTAGGAAGCAATGGAAGCTAGTAAAGTGGCAGACAACTGGAAGTTCAGGATCTCTTTTTGCAGGCAGAACATAGATATTCTGCGAAGTGGTCACCCAGCCTGCATTTCGTTTCTCCAGTGTTGAGGAGACCACATTGTGAGCAGTGAATGCAGTAGACTAGATTATGTGAAGTGCAGGTAACGTGCTGCTTCACCTGGAATGTATGTTTGGGGCCTTGGATACTGAGGAGAGAGGAAGTAAACGGACAAGTGTTACACCTTCTGCGGTTGCAAGGGAAGGTGTTGTGGGACTGGTGAGGATGTTGGGAGTGAAGGAAGAATGGACCAATGTGTCCCAGAGGGAACGGTCCCTGCGGAAGGCACACAAGGAAGGGGAGGAGAATATATCTCCGGTGGTGACATTTTGCTGGAGGCGGCTGAAATGGCAGTTGATGATCTTTTCGATGTGGATGCTGGTGGGATGGTGGGTAAGGACAAGGAGAACCCTATTACTGTTGCAGAATGGAACAGAGGCAGTAACAGTGAAAGTGCAAGAGGTGGGTCGGACCCAGCTGAGGGCCCTGTCAACGGGACCACAACTCAGAGATACCCATGACCCTCTGGAACATTTCTCCCCTCCCCTTCTCTCCGGCTCTGTCTCCTCCCTCAACCCCCACCGCCTGTCATGCATTCACCATCCCTCCTGACCTTCCGCTCCCTAATGCTGAACATTCTGTACTCAACAAATGTCTCAGCTTTATCCCTCTGTGTCCCCACCTTAATGAATTTTGGGCAAGACATTATGTTGAACTCTTCTTCTATTGTCTTCACCTCCATGCCCATTTTTTTGGACAACAGTCCTCTCCCCATCTCACAGACTCCTTCACTAAGCTCCAACACTCTCCCTCCATCTGGACCCCACCCTCTAGCCTTTTACTTGCACTCGAAATGTTCATTGAGAACTGGCAATTTGAGATTGGTCACCTCAATTTCTCTGCTCCACTCACCCAATCCAACGTATCTCCCTCTGAACTGGCTGCACTCTGTGCTCTTAGATCCAACCCTGACTTTGTTATTAAACCTGCCAATAAAGGGTGGTATTGTAGTCTGGCGTACTGACTGCTACATTACAGAGGCTGAGTGCCAGCTCTCACATACCTCCTCCCTATCTTCCCTGGACAATGACCGCACCATGGCACATCAGACCTTACTTCACCTGGTGATCTCCCACCACTGCCTCCAACCTGATAGTCCTCCAACCCTGCAAAACTCGCTTCTACCTTCTTCCAAAAATTCACAAACAGGACTGTCCGGGCAGACCCATTGTTTCAGCTTGCTGCTGCCCCACAGAACTCATCTCTTCTTATCTTGACTTGGTCTTTTCTCCCCTGGTCCAGTCCCTGCCCAGTTACATCTGCGGGTTCTCTGGCACATTAGGCCAGTTTCAGAATTTCCAGTTTGCGGGCTCCAGCCAACTCCTCTTTACCATAGACGTGAAGTCCCTTTAGACATCCATCCCCCACCAGGATGGACTCAGGCTCTCCGCTTATTCCTGGAGCATCCCCACCCACCACAATCCTCTGCTGCTTGGCCAAGCTTGTCCTCATCCTGAACAACTTCTCTTTTAACTCCTCTCATTGTCTTCAGGTCAGAGGAGTGGCCATGAGTACACGCATGGGCCCCAGCAATGTCTGTCTCTTCATGCGGTATGTGGAACATTCCTTGTTCCAATCCTATTCTGGCCCCCAGCTACAATTCTTTCTCTGATATATCCATGATATCACTGGTGCTGTTTCCCTCTCTCATTCAGAATTGGAAAAGTTCATTGATTTCACTTTCAATTGGTCTATCTCTGACTCCTTCCTTCCCTTCCTCGACATTTCCTTTTCCATTTCTGGGGATAGTCTAGCCTCTAATATCCACTATAAACCCACCGACTCCAACAGCTCTCCGGACTGTACATCCTCACATCCTGCTTTCTGTAAAGATTCATTTCATTCTCCCAGTTCCTCCGTCTTCACTGCATATATTCCCGTGAGGCCAACTTCGACAAGGAAGCCTCCAAACTATCAATCTTCTTCCTTAACCGAGGATTCCCCAGCACCATTGTCAACAGGGCTCTCAACTGAGTCCAACCCATCTCCTACACTTTACTTCTTCCCTCCCACAAAAGCAATCAGGTTCCCCCTGTCCTTACCACAAGCATCCACATCCAAATGATCACCTGCCACCATTTCCACCACCTCCAGTGAGATGCCACCACCAGAGATATATTCTGCTCCCCTCCCGTGTCTGCCTTCCACAGGGAATGTTCCCTCCAGCACATCCTGGTCCACTCTTCCTTCACTCCTACAGCCCTATGACACCTTTCCCTGCAACCGCAGAAGGTTTAACACCTGCCCGTTTACTTCTTCCTTCCTCAGCATCCAAGGGCCCAAACATACCCTCCAGGTGAAGCAGCACCTTACCTGCACTTTATATAATCTAGTCTACTACATTCGCTGCTCACAATGTGGTCTCCTCTATGTTGGAGAAACAAAGCATAGAGTGGGTGACCACTTCGCAGAACATCTACATTCTGCCTGCAAAAAGTACTCTGAGTTTCCAGTTGCCTGCCACTTTAACACACCACGCTGTTCCCTGGCCAACATCTCTGTCTCAGACTTGCTGCAGTGTTCCAGTGAAGCTCAAAGTGAGCAAAGATATGTAAAAGAAGAAATGAGGTAACCGAGTATGCATTGGTCCTATATAAAAGATTGTGACAAATTAAAAAAGGGAAAGTAAAGAGATGTCAGATGAATCGAACAGGTAATTTGCATCAATCTTCACAAAAAAGAATACAAGTAATATCCCCAAAAAAGTTGTGCACCAGGAGCTGGAAGGGAGAGAGGGACTTGAAAAAAAATGTACCATCACTTATATTTGAGACAGGTGCTATTAGATTGGAAAATAGTGAATACAACTCAGTTATTGAAACAGAAAGCAGATAACTAGAGGACACTTAAATTAACACAAGTCATAGGAAAGATGTTTAAAGTTATCGCTGACAGCTAAGTGTTTGATTTTAAAACTTATAAAACATAAATCTTAATTTTTTGGCCCTGCAGCCCTCAATATCACGTTCAATAATTTTAGGGCCTAAACTCTCCCATGTCCCAGCCCCCTACCCCACACACCAGGACTTATTATCACATAGCATGCCATTACACTACCTGTTGTTCGTCACTAATAGTCCCCATTAACAATTATTCGCCCTCCCAGCCTGATCGTTAGCAACTCCTTTGTCTGTCCAACTGTCTCTCTCTCTCTCAAGGCTCTATCCTATCGTTTACTGACTACCCCACCAACCTCCCCAATTTCTGCATATAAACTGACATTTTCCCACTAATTGGGAAAATTAGTGGGCTGCACCACTCCGCAGTTCCACTTCATCCTTCAGCTCATTCGTCGTGCTAACAAGAAACTTTTCCTTTCAGGCATCAAGGCCCAGTTCTGAGGAAAGGTCACTGGACCCGAAACATTAACTCCGTTTTCTCCTTCACAGATGCTGCCAGACCTCCTGAGCTTTTCCAGCAACTTGGTTTTTGTTCCTGATTTACAGCATCTGCAGTTCTTTCAGTTTTTAATCTTAATTTGTTTTTTACTTGTAAATCTATAATAGTCAGTAGGGTGAGTTTTTTTTTCTAATGTTTTACTGAAAACCTGATTAAATGTTTAATATAAAATAGAGGTATTAAGTTATCCTAGAGCAGTAAGACTACACTAACACTGAGTTTATGAGACAGTGGGTTTTTTTTGGGGGGGGGTACATTCTGGGTCTGCAGATTGTTTTAAAGTGCAGAGGCAGCTTTTAATAGTGTGATGTGCTTCTCCTGTTGGATGTAGGATATTAGGAAGAATTTCAAAGTTTGTGGAGATTATCTCTACAGGAAGTGTGTTTGGATGTAAATCCTAGCAGATTGCATAGATTGATTGGAGCAACAGTTAGAAGCATCAATTAGAAGCAATGAGGGATTGACAGGAGCCAGGAGGTAAAATGGACAGCAGTCTCAGGAAGGTAGAAAACTGCAGATAGTTAGGTAGACAGTTTAGTGCTAGGAAAGATAGGAGAGGTAGACAGGTAGTGCAGGTGTCTCCTGTGGCTAAACCCATCTTAAACAAGTATGCTGTTTTAGAAAATGTAGGAGTGATGGACTCTCGGGGATACAGAACTGACAGCCAGGTTTCTGGTACTGGTACTGGGACTGGCTATGCTGTAATGGGTTATATAAGGTTCCAAGTGAGCGATGGTGATAGGGGACTGTCTTTGGCAGGCGCAAAGACAGACATTTCTGTTGCCGACAACAAGACATCAGAATGGTGTGTTGCCTCCTTGCTGCCAGGGTTGAAGATGTCTTGGACATGCAGAATATTCTCAAAGGAGAGCGTGGCCAGCAGAAGATCATCATGCATGTTGATACCAATAACATAAGAACAGATAAGGGTGACATTCTGCAGAGAGAATGCAGGAAATTCGGCAGGATATTACAAAGTATTTCCTTGAGGGTAGTAATATCTGGATTACTCCTGCTGCCACGTACTAGTGAGAGTAGGAATAGGAGGACAGGGCGGACGAATGTGTGGCTGAGGAGCAAGTGCAGGGGACAGTGAATCGCATTTCTGGATTATTGGGATCTTCTGGGACAGAAGTGGCCTGTACAAGTAGGGTGGGTTGCACCTGCATTGGAAGGGGACCAATAGCCTGGTGGGGAGATTTGGTAGTGCTACCCAACTTTAAGCTAGTGAAGGAGTGGAGGGTGGTGTTGGAGGTTTGGACCCAAAGACATAATGAGAAAAGAAAAACTGACTCTTGAACAGTAGAGAAGAGGAGCAAGTCAAAACTCAAGGCAGAGAATGAGGTAAGACAGATAAATTTAAATTGCATTTCTTTGAATACAGAAGGCCTGACAGATAACGCAGATGAACTCATGGCATGGTTGGAAACATGGGACTGGGATATCATAGCTATTACAGAAACGTGGCTCACAGAAGGGCAGGACTGGCAGCTTAATATTGCAGGGTATAGATGCTATAGGAAGGATAGAAAGGGAAGGGCAAGAGAGGGGAGTAGTGGCGTTTTTGGTTAAGAATAAATATGGCTGTACCGAAGGAAGATAGTCTGGGGAGTACACCAATGACATTGAGTGGAACTGAGAAATAAGAAAAGGATGATCCCCTTATTGGGATTGTACAATAGGTTCCCCAATCATTGAATCCCTACAGTGTGGAAGCAGGCCATTTGGCTCATCAAGTCCACATAACCCGGCAAACAGCATCCCACCCAAATCCTGCCACCAAACACTATCTCTGAAACCCTACATTTCCCGTGACAAAATCCACATAGCCTGCACATCCCTGGACACGATGGGCAATTTAGCATGGGTAATCCACCTAACCTGCACACCTTTGGGCTGTGGGAGGACACCAGAGCACCCACAGGAAACCCACATAGACATGGGGAGAATGTGCAAACTCCACACTGACATTCACCCAAGGCTGTGATCAAGCCTGGGTGCCTGGCACTGTGTGGAATCAGGGCTAGCCACTGAGTCACCATGCCACCCCTGAGGTTTAAAATCGCTGGCTAAGGACAGAATTTGAGGCTTTGATCAAGAAAAAGAAGGCATATGACATGTATAGACAGCTGAGATCGAGTGAATCCCTAGAGGAGTATAAGGGCAGTAGGAGTATACATAAGAGGGAAATCAGGAGGGTAAAAAGGAACCCCATGAGATAGCTTTGGCAAACAGGTTTAAGGAGAATTCAAAGAGGTTCTACAAATAAATGGAAGGCAAAAGAGTAACTAGGGAGAGAATAGGGCCACTTAAAGATCAACAAGGCCGTCTATGCATGGAACCACGAGAGATGATGGAGATACTAAATTTATATTTTGCGTCAGTACGTACTGTGGAGAAGGACATGGAAGCTAGAGAACTTGGGAAAATAAATAATGATATCTTGAAAAGAGTCCGTATTACAGAAGCTGAGGTACTGGGCATCTTGAAACACATACAGGTGGAAAAATCCCCAGGACCTGATCAGGTGTATCCCAGAAATTTGCGAAAAGCTATGGAAGAGATTGCTGGACCACTTGCTGAGATATCTGTATCATGAATAGCCATGGGTAAGGTACCAGAAGACTAGACGTTAGCTAATTCAGCGGCATTATTTAAGAAAGATGGTAAGGAAAAGACAGGGAACTATACATGGGTAAGCGTGATGTTAGTGGTGCATAAGGTACTGGAGGGGATTCTGAGGAACAGAATTTACGTGCATTTGACAAAGCAAGGACTGACTGAGGACAGTGAACATGGCTTTGTGCACGTGAAATCATGTCTCACTAACTTGATTGAGTTTTTTGTTTGAAGAAGCAACGAAAAGATTAACAAAGGTAGAGAAGTAGATGTTATCTGTATGGACTTCAGCAAGGTGTTCGACAATGTTTACATGGTAAACCGGTTCACAAGGTTAGATAACTATGAATCCGGGGGAGCTAGCCAATTGGATACAAAATTGGCATGAAGGTAGGAGACAAAGGTTAGTGGCAGAATGTTGTTTTTTGAGCTACAGGCCTGTAACTAGTGGTGTGCCACAAGGATCGGTGCTAGGTCCACTGCTTTTCATCATTTATATAAAAGATCTGGATGTGAGCATAGGAGTTATGGTTAATAAGGTGGCAGATGACACCAAATTTGGTGGTGTAATGGACAGTAAAGAAGATTATCACAGAGTACAACAGGACTTTGATCAGATAGGCCAATGAGCCAAGGAGTGGCAGATGGAGTTTAAATTAGCTAAATGTGAGGTGTTGCATTTTGGTAAGGCAAATCAAGGCATGATTTATACAGCTAATGGTAGGGTCCTGGGGAGTGTTTCCAGCAAAGAGACCTAAGACTGCAGGTGCATAGTTCCTTGAAAGTGGTGTCGCAGGTTGGCAGGGTGATGAAGAAGGAATCTGGCATGTTTGCATTCATCATTCAGTGCACTGAGTATAGGACTTGGGATGTCATGTTACACAGAGCAGGACATTCATTAGGGCACTTTTAGAATACTGCATTCAATTCTGGTCTTCCTTCTACGAGAAAGATGTTGTTAAACTTGAAATGGTTCAGAAAAGGTTTACAAGGGTGTTGTCAGGATTGGAGGGTTTGAGCTATAGGGAAAGTTGAATCGACTGGGGCTTTTTTCCCTGGAGCATTGGAGGCTGACGGGTGACCTTGGGAGGTTTATGAAATCATGAGGGGCATGGACAGGGTGAATAGCCAAGGTCTTTTCCAAGGGTAGGGGAATCCAAAACTAGATGGCATAAGTTTAAGGTGAGAAAGGAAGGATCTAAAAAGGACCCGAGGGGCAATTTTTTCATGCACAAGATGGTATGGAACAGGCTGCCAGAGGAAACGGTGCTGGCAGGTACAATTACAATATTTAAAAGGCATCTGAATGGCTACATGAAAAGGAAAGGTTTAGACAGACATGGGGCAAATGCTGGCACGTGGCACTAGGTCAGTTTAAGATACTGATCAGCATGGACAAGTTGGACCAAAGGATCTGTTTCCATGCTGTATAACTCTAATACATTATAACATGGCATGTAGATGCTTTCAAGGCAATGAGGCAGAGTCAACACGTGTTGTGAAAGTTATGTTCGACAATTTATGTTCTTTTGAAGTACCAAGCAAAACTGGTGCATTTCACGTACTTAGATTTCCAGAAAGCATTTGATAAGGTTATAAAAATTATTGTGGAAAATAAAAGCACAGGATGTAAAGATTAACTTTATGGTATGGATAAAAGATTGGGATGGCTAACAGGGCGGCACGGTGGCTCAGTGGTTAGCACTGCTGCCTCACAGCGCCAGGCTCCCGGGTTCGATTCCAGCCTCAGGTGACTGTCTGTGTGGAGTTTGCATATTCTCCCCGTGTCTGCGTGGGTTTCCTCTGGGTGCTCCGGTTTCCTCCCACAGTCCAAAGACGCGCAGGCTAGGTGGATTGGCCATGCTAAATTGCCTATAGTGTTCAGGGATGTGTGGGTTATAGGGGGATGGGTCTGGGTGGGATGGTCCAAGGGTCGGTGTGGACTTGTTGGGCCAAAGAGCCTGTTTTCACACTGTAGGGATTCTAATGAAAAGGAAACAGTAGGCATAAATGGTCACCATCTGGTTTCCAAGATGTAATCAGCAGTATGCTGTGTCGATCAAGGATTTGGCCATCAAGTTTTACAATTTAATAAATGACTTAGATGAAGGTGGCTAAATTTGCTGAAGACACAAGGGTAAGTAGGAAAGTAAATTGTGAAGAGTACAAGAAAATACTACCAAGGGATATAGACAAGTGAGTGGGCAAAGCTGCAAATGGAATATAATGTGAAATTGCACATCTAGACAGGAAGAATGAAAGAGTCATGGCAGAGCTCTGAGCTGCCGAGGAATAGCAGTGCACCAGTTAATGAATCAAAGTAATTAAGAAGTGAATAGAATTTTATTCATAGTGCGTGGAACTGTCTACAAAAGTAGAGAATTTATGCCTATTACGCAGGACGTTGGAGAGACCACATCTGGCAAACTGCACACCCAGTATGGTCTCTATTTAAGGAGGGATGTAAATGTGTTGGAAATAGTTCAGAAAAGGTTCACGAGGTTAATACCAGAAACAGGAAGGTGGTTTGAAGTGTGTCTATTTCAATGCCAGGAGCATCCGGAATAAAGTGGGTGAACTTGCAGCATGGGTTGGTACCTGGGGCTTCGATGTTGTGGCCATTTCGGAGACATGGATAGAGCAGGGACAGGAACGGCTGTTGCAGGTTCTGGGGTTTAGATGTTTCAGTAAGATCATGGAAAGTGGTAAAAGAGGGGCAGGTGTGGCATTGTTAGTCAAGGACAGTATTATGGTGGCAGAGAGGACGTTTGATGAGGATTCGTCTACTGAGGTAGTATGGGCTGAGGTTAGAAACAGGAAAGGAGAGGTCACCCTGTTGGGAGTTTTCAACAGGCCTCCGAAAAGTTCCAGAGATGTAGAGGAAAGGATAGCAAAGATGATTCTGGATAGGAGCAAAAGTAACAGGGTAGTTATTATGGGGGACTTTAACTTTCCAAATATTGACTGGAAACGCTATAGTTCGAGTACTTTAGATGGGTCAGTTTTTGTCCAATGTGTGCAGGAGGGTTTCCTGACACAGTATGTAGATAGGCCAACAAGAGGCAAGGCAACATTGGATTTGGTACTGGGTAATGAACCAGGCCAGGTGTTAGAATTGGAGGTAGGTGAGCACTG
>JAHRHZ010000218.1:2092446-2183595 GCA_024137785.1 Ginglymostoma cirratum
AGATGGGTCAGTTTTTGTCCAATGTGTGCAGGAGGGTTTCCTGACACAGTATGTAGATAGGCCAACAAGAGGCAAGGCAACATTGGATTTGGTACTGGGTAATGAACCAGGCCAGGTGTTAGAATTGGAGGTAGGTGAGCACTTTGGTGATAGTGACCACAATTCGGTTACGTTTACTTTAGCGATGGAAAGGGATAGGTTTATACCTCAGGGCAAGAGTTATAGCTGGGGGAAAGGCAATTATGAGGCGATTAGGCAAGACTTAGGATGCATCAGATGGGGAAGGAAACTGCAGGGCACAATTGAAATGTGGAGCTTGTTCAAGGAACAGCTACTGCGTGTCCTTGATAAGTATGTACCTATCAGGCAGGGAGGAATTGGTCGAGCGAGGGAACCGTGGTTTACTAAAGAAGTTGAATCTCTTGTCAAGAGGAAAAGGAGGCTTATGTAAAGCCTGCTCCTATGATGCTGCTTGACCTGCTGTGTTCATCCAGCCCCATGCTTGTTATCTCGGATTCTCCAGCATCTGCAGTACCTTTTTATCTCTTATGTAAAGATGAGGCGTGAAGGCTCAGTTAGGGCACTTGAGAGTTACAAGTTAGCCAGGAAGGACCTAAAGAGAGAGCTAAGAATAGCCAGGAGGGGACATGAGCAGTCTTTGGCAGGTAGGATCAAGAAAAACCCTAAAGCTTTCTATAAGTATGTCAGGAATAAAAGAATGACTCGAGTAAGATTAGCGCCAGTCAAGGACAGTAGTGGGAAGTTGTGCGTGGAGTCCGAAGAGATAGGAGAGGTGCTAAATGAATATTTTTCGTCAGTATTCACAAAGGAAAAAGACAATGTTGTCGAGGAGAATGCTGAGATACAGGCTATTAGACTAGACAGGATTGCGTTCCGAAGGAGAAGGTGTTAGCAATTCTGGAAAGTGTGAAAATAGATAAGTCCTCTGGGCCTGATGGGATTTATCCTAGGATTCTCTGGGAAGCTAGGGAGGAGATTGCAGAGCCTTTGGCTTTGATCTTTATGTCGTCACTGACTACAGGAATTGTGCCACAAGACTGGAGGGTAGCAAATATTGTCCCCTTGTTCAAGAAGGGGAGTAGGGACAACCCTGGTAATTATAGACAAGTGAGCCTTACTTCGGTTGTAGGTAAGTGTTGGAAAGGATTATAAGAGATAGAATTTATAATCATCTAGAAAAGAATAATTTGATTAGGGATAGTCAATATTTTCGTGAAGGGTAGGTCATGCCTCACAAACCTTATTGAGTTCTTCGAGAAGGTGACCAAACTGGATGAGGGTAAAGGGGTTGATGTGGTGTATATGGATTTCAGTAAAGCATTTGATAAGGTTCCCCACGGTAGGCTATTGCAGAAAATTCGGAGGCATGGGATTGAGGGTGATTTAGCGGTTTGGATCAGAAATTGGCTAGCTGGAAGAAGACAGAGGGTGGTAGTTGATGGGAAATGTTCATCCTGGAGTTCAGTTACTAGTGGTGTACCGCAAGGATCTGGTTTGGGGCCACTACTGTTTGTCATTTTCATAAATGATCTGGATGACGACATAGAAAGATGGGTTAGTAAATTTGCGGATGAAACTAAAGTTGGTGGAGTTGTGAATAGTGCGGAAGGATGTTGCAGGTTACAGAGGGACATAGATAAGCTGCAGAGCTGGGCTGAGAGGTGGCAAATGGAGTTTAATGCGGAAAAGTGTGAGGTGATTCACTTTGGAAGGAGTAACAGGAATACGGAGTACAGGGCTAATGTAAGATTCTTGGTAGTGTGGATGAGCAGAGAGATCTGTGTCCATGTGCGTAGATCCCTGAAAGTTGCCACCCAGGTTGATAGGGTTGTTAGGAAGGCGTAGATTTTATTGGTAGAGGGATTGAGTTTCGGATCCGTGCGGTCATGATGCCTGTACAAAACTCTGGTGTGGCCACACTTGGAGTATTGCGTGCAGTTCTGGTTGCCACATTATAAGAAGGATGTGGAAGCATTGGAAAGGGTGCAGAGGAGATTTACCAGGATGTTGCCTGGTATGGAGGGAGGTCTTATGAGGAAAGGCTGAGGGACTTGAGGCTGTTTTCGTTAGAGAGAAGGTGGTTAAGAGGTGACTTAATAGAGACATACAAGATGATCAGAGGATTAGACAGGGTGGACAGTGAGAGCCTTTTTCCTCGGATGGTGACGGCTAGCACAAGGGGACATAGCTTTAAATTGAGGGGTGATAGATATAGGACAGATGTCAGAGGTAGGTTCTTTACTCAGAGTAGTAAAGGCATGGAATGCCCTGCCTGCAACAGTAGTAGATTCGCCAACTTTAAGGACATTTAAATGGTCATTGGATAAACATATGGATGATAATGGAATAGTGTAGGTTAAATGGGCTTCAGATTGGTTTCACAGGTCGGTGCAACATTGAGGGCCGAAGGGCCTGTACAGCGCTGTTATGTTCTATATTCTATAGGCGGGTTGTCTTTTGAGGACAGGTTAGACAGGCTAGGTGCATATTCACTGGAGTTTAGAAGACAAAGCTGACTTGATTGAAACATGTAAGATCCTGTTGGAGCTTGACAGGATGGATGTGGAGAGGATTTTCTCCTCGTGATAAAATCTAAATCTAAGGGTTGCTGTTTAAAAATAAGGAGTCATCTATTCATTCATTTAAGACAAATGAAACAGGAACATAGAAACACAGGAATAGAAATAAGCCATTCAGCTCTTTGAACATGCTCTGGCATTCATCACTATCATGGTTGAACATCTAACTCAATAGGCTGTCCCCGTTCTGTGTACTTTGATCCCATTTGCTCCAAATGCTATATTCAAGTCTTTCTTGAAATCATATGATGTTTTGGCCTCAACTGCATCCTGTGATAGTGAACTCCATGCTCACCACTTTGAGTGAAGAAATTTCTCCTCATCACTGACCTAAATAGTTTACACCATTTCCTTTGGCCCAGACCACTGGTTCTGGACTCCCCCTCCATTGGGAACATATTTCCTGTCTCTAACCGGTATAGTCCTGAGAGAGATTTACAGGTTTCTATGAGATTCCCCCCTTATTTTTCAGAACTCCAGTGCATATAATTCGAACCGATTCAATCTCTCCTCATACCTCAGTTCTGCCATCCCAAGAAATCAGACTGGTAAAACTCCCTCCATAGGAAGAACATCATTCCTCAGATAAGAGGGCCTAAACTGCACACAGTACTCTGGCTGTATCAAACCAAGACTCTGTTTAATTCCTGCTCCAGTATGCAAATCCTCTTACTATGAATGCCAACATACCATTTATTTTCTTTACCGCCTGTGACCAGGACAGGACTAGTCTTGTTTAGGTCTTGTTGCACATTCCCCTCTCCCGATCCATAGTCATTCAGATAATTAACTGCCGCCTTGTTTTTGCTACCAAAGTGGATAACCTAACATTTATCCATATTTACACTGCATCTGTCATACATTTGCCCACTCACTCAGCTTGTCCAAACCACACTGAAGCATCTCTGCATCCTCCTCACAGCTCACCCTTCCACACAGCTTTGTGTCATCTACAAATTTGGAGATATTGTTTTTAGCTTACTCATCCAAATCATTAATATATATAGAGTAGTTGGCATTCTAGCTTTGATTCCTGCTGTACCCCACCAGTCATTGCCTGCCATTTGGAAAAAGACCAATTTATTTCAACTCTTTGTTTGTTGTCTGCCAACCACTTTTCGCTCCATCTTAATACACCACCTGCAATATCATAACTTTTAATTTTACACATTGTTTACACTTGTGTCTTTACCAAAACCTTCTGAAAGTCCAAACAAACCACATCCACTAGCTCCCCTTCTTCAAATTGACTAGTTATATCCTTGAAGAATTCCTTTGTCAAGTATAATTTCCCTTTTGTGAATCCATGCTTACTCTGTCTGATTCTGCCACTGTTTTGAAAATGCTTTGAATTCTTTTCTCACAGCTGGTCATGAGTCTTCGGAATGCCCTTCTTCAAAAGATCATGGAAGCAATGTCTTTGCAGCTTATTAAAGTAGAGTCAGATCAACTTTGGTGAGCATGTAGGTGGAAATCAGGGCTATGTGCAAATGTGAATTTGACATTATAATGCAATCTTTCTGACTGGTGATATAGGCTCAAGAGACTGAATGGCCTATTTATGCTCCTGACTCATATGTTTACCTGTTTAGGTTTTCTATTAGATGTTATGAATTAAATCTTTGAAAATGCCACGAACTCAATAGTCCTTAGCAAATAGATGGCCTTTGTAATGACAGAGAAATTAGAATGCTTTGAAGACTAAAATTCAATTTGGGTATTCTTGGAACAGTCCAAGTGCTTAAATTGCTGGAACATGCTTTGGTATGGACAAGCTTCTGGTTCTAACTAGTGTTCAGTTCTTGGAGGAAAAGACCCTGTTGGATCAGAAATTTGCTGCTTCAAAATATTCCTGGAAAGATTCATTTCCTTGAAATGGAATTAATGGGACATACTGCAGTGACATCAACAATAAAATATTGCCAGGTTTCAAAACAGCGCAACTACTGATGCAGGCATGCATGAAAATTTAAACAGGCAGAATGAGGATGAAAACTATTGGGTAGGTGTGACTATTACAGTGAAGTTGAAGAAAAGTTAAAAAGGAGTAGTTGCCAAATGAACCCCAGAAACATTCAAAGAACAGTTAATAACTGTTTCAGGTATGACTTGCATTAGTATCATTCATCCATCCATTGAATAATTAAAACAAAGGGCCAGGGTCTTTAAACTGATACATGATGAATGGTATCCTGAGGAAGTGGAAGAAGGTGATCCACCTGAACAACTACATTGGTCATAAGGATCTTTAGCCGTGTAATCAATGTGGTAGTTGCAGAATCCTTTTAACTATGCAATATTAGAAAGTGCTTCTACTCCAAAAGTATGTGGAGCCGGTTGATTAAAATGTTGTACTGATTCACTAAGCAGTCCATGATGACAGAAGTTTAAAAAATAAAGTAGTACAACTTGCTTTAGGTTTGCATATAACAACACTGAGGTCAGTATAGAGAGCAGTGAGGTCATCTTTAAATACTTCATGGAAAAGGCATGCATGAACCTTGAAGTAAAACATGACACGGCAATTAATTTTGATAGGTCAATTTATTTGTAAGTTATCCTGTCAGAATATCATTGAAACCTTTAATAAAGCCTGATGTTAGACACATGTACATGGCATCAGATTCAAATAAAAAGAAATCTCAAAATTACAAAGGGCAATTTGTTCAGTCTATTTGTTGTCAAAGCTGAAAGTAAATCCTACTAGAAGAATGTTGATATGGTTAATGAAAGTACTCAAGGCTTATAAAAGAGACTTAGATGTGTTAAATCTCTTAAAGAATCGTGTTCAACTAAAAGCAACTCCTATAATGTTTAATTGTTATCAAAATGGAAACTTTTCTCTATAATGCACGCTCTCTATTTCTTAAGTGGAACTGCAGAATTTGAGAAATGCGTTATTAAGATTGGAGTAGAATTCAAAACTGGGAATCAGGCTTATAAATATACTGGCTTACATAATAAGTGTCTACAACAATGCTAAATTAACAATTCTTTGTAGACAGTGTCACACCAATCTTGCTTAATTGCACTAAGTCATCACAATAAGATGATATTACAGGTTATCCCTGGTTGCAAACATTTGGCTTGTGAACACTTATTCTTACAAATTAGATCCCATATTAATATTAAAAGATATGACATGTGAATGTTTTCTTGTACTCATTATTATTATTACTTATTATTGTATTATGTTCTGACTTGCATAAAAATTGACTTACGAATGTACCCAAGAACAGAATCCATTCGTAGCCCAGGGACTGCTTGTAGATTTTAACAGACAGAGCAATTTGGACACCTGATTAATCAGTTGAACTGGCCGGACATTCAAACTAAACCAGATGCTAGTTTGGATGAAAGTTTTGATAAAGTAGACATTTTTTTAAAAGTACAAAGAAGATTATCATTGTTAAGTCGAGATTAATCTGTTCTCAAGTTCTTAACTTTCAATGATCCAAAAAACATAGAACTAATCATTTTTAGGGAAGTTTCAAATAGTATTCTTGTTGCCATCTGTTCCAATGCAGTTGATTTCATGATATTTCTGCATAAACTAAACATTACAAAGACTATAAATCAAAATAAAAACACTAGAAGCCATGAAAATTTTCAAACCTAAAACATTAACTCCATTTATTTCCTCACAAATCTTGCTTGACCTGCATATTTAAAGTTTTTTTGTACTCTTATTGCTGAAATCCAGCAACTGCCATATTTTGTTATCACATTAACATTTAAAGAGGACCTGTCTCCTCTATAGGTCCTGCAAACAATGTCTCTGTCGCTCTGTCCTGCAAACAATGCAGCTGGTTTTTTTGCCAGTAGCCAAGAACTGAATGCCCATTCTGCCTCCCTGACTTTGCTGGCAGAAGGTCTTTTTAACTTTGGTAGCCGAGGCTTATTTAAATAGAGATGGCGAGTTGCCAGTTGTAGGCAACTCGCCATTTGGCAGGGCACAAAATTCTGCTGGCCTGCTTCCACTCAAAGGAAGCCTGAAAACATTCAAGGGGAGGGTCACTTGTCAAAGGTGATCATTGGAGAGCATTTTGTTGAATTAGTAGGGAGCACGATGTTGACCAGAGCATCCCAAGGAATAAAAAAAAGTCCTTCATGTGGCTGATAGATGCCTCATCAAATAAGTCAGAAGCAGTGCAGAGAAATGCCTGGCCAGGTCAATGCCAGCAATAGTATTTCAAAAATCTGGCAGGAGGCCAAAAAGAAATGTAATTACCTTAGCAGGAATGCCAAGGTAAGATGTCATTTCGCATCTCTATTACTCTCTCACAGCTCCAGAATGATCTATCCTACTCTCTCTTGTTGACAAGCTTCACCTCAAATCACATGGGACATTTAACTACAGCTCATAATTCTTGCTGTTATACATACACTCATTGCATGTTGCTGCTCTCTGCATCTACAGTTGCTGAATCCTGAGTAGGATTGCCAACTATGGATTAAAGATTAAATTTCTGTTCACCGCTTGAAGCAATTCCGAAGACAAATGTCCATTGGCATTTCACAGGAGCATTAGCAGACTAAATTTGTTACCAAAATGCTTTACACAAGACATCAGGCAAATTTTCTTCTTCAATTCTCTGTCTGAGGACAATCCAACTCATAATGGCCTCCAACACAGGCAGAGTCCAAATCCAAGCCGGCTGAATGGAATTCAAACGCCATACCACTGGCATCAATTTGATACAAAGCAGCTATCCAGCCCAGTCAGGGAATTCTTTGGATAAGCAGTTGCAAGTTGCTGTGCACTTTTACATGCATGTAAAATAGCCTGGAGCTAGATAGTGCTGGTGGAGGCTTCAATTCGAGTTCCAGGAATATTTCCCACTTTACCACCTGTCATATGTTGGAAATGTTTCTTAAGTCGATAATCAAACTGTTTGGCTAAGTTACCTTCTTTAGTCATCAAGTCCTAAATTGGGATTTGTACCTGTAGCTTCTGGTTCAGAGGCAAGGACTCTCACCACTCCATGACAAGGCCTCCACAGATGGCCAAATGCGTAGTCAAAGAGATAGGTTTTAAAAACAAGAACTGGGAATGGGTGCAAGCAATTCAGTCTCTCCAGCCTGCTTCGCCATTTGAAACAATCATACCTGATCACATCTCTGTCTCAAATCCACTTACCTGCCCACTCTCCAGATTACTAATTAAAAATCTGTCTGTCTCTCCCTTAAATTATTATACTCCATCTCCCAGAATCAATTGCACCATTGGGCAGTGAATTCCATAGATTCATGACCCTTAGAGGAGTGATTTCTCCTCATCTGTTTTACAAACCCCTTACCCTAAAACTATGACCTCTCATTCTAGATTGCTTGACATAAGGAAATATTCTTTCTACACCTATCTTATCAATCTCCTTTAGCATTTATATACCTCAAATAGATATCCTGTCATTCTTCTAAACTCCAGAGAGTACAGGTTGAAGATGCACAATCTCTCTTTATAAGACAAATCCTTTACCTCTGGGATCAACCAAGTGAACGTCTTCTGAACTTCCTCCTACACAACTATATCCCTCCTCAAGTAAAGGGTCTGAAATTGCATGTATTACTCCAGCTACAGTCTCACTAATGCCTTTAGCACTGAGGTGCAGCAACACTTCCCTACTTTTATACTCTACTCCTTTAGCAATAAATGCCAAAATTCCATTTGCCTTCCCTATCACATGCTCTAACAGCATTCAAGTTTTCTTTGATATCATGCAAAAGTACCCAGATGCCTCTACACAGTAATACTCTGTAGTTTCTCTCCAGTTAGATAAGTTGCCTTTCTATTCCTCTGACCAAAATGGATAACCTGACACTTAACCACATTAAACTTCATCTGCCAAATTTTGTTCCATTCACCCAAACTATCCATATTCATTTGTATTTTGTTTTTTTTTTCTTCAGCGAAACTTACTTTCCTGCCTAATGTTAGTGCTACCTGTATATTTGACGAGAGTACTTGATATCTCCATATCCACGTCATTATTATAAATTGTCATGGTTCAAAGTGATTTTCTCATCCAATCTTCCACTTTCACTGTAATTATGCAACTAGATTTTTGGGCACCTTTCTTAGGAATCATGCGAGCAGAGATGTAGAAGTGCTTGACACTGCTGGTAGATTCTGGCATTCACACCATTGGAACCAAATTTAAAGCCTAGTTATACACCACTTCAAAAACTGACAGTCAGGAGTGATCCTTACACGGTGGTGGTTAACTGCTATCACTGAGGATATGGACAAGAAGAAAGTAAGGTTCACTCCCCTCTTCAGAGTCAGGGAACAGGAGGTGTCAGTGGACAAGGTGGAGGAGAGAAGGATTGTCCTGTCTTCAGCTGACCACCAAACGAGGTCACACTAGCACACACAGTGAGCTTATGCCCAAACTACCCCCTAATTTTGTCCCAGAAAAGGTGGAACTCCAGCAATACAGAAAGATGGTCAATGACTTTCTTCCCTCCAAAGCTAAATGCCATCATCTTCTCTCTGCTACCTCACACTCCTTCTAAATCTGTCATTGCAAAGGCTCTTTAATGAGGCTCATGGACTGCAACTCTCAATATTTCATGTATCACACCCACTCAAAGACTCTCACCCACCTCATTCTTCCAAACTGCTAACCCTGGCTCCGTCTGCACTTCCTACTCACTGGGGATGCTTCATCACCTCTTCTACTTCTGTATTATCACCAACTGCTTTTCCCTTACTGAATCCTTCACTTTGGCTCAATGCAGGAAAAATTGGCCCACCCCCAGGACTGACGTCCCCATAATACCTTGACTGCACTTGACCTGCAAAATAACTAAGGACTGCTCGCCTCTATTTTCACATATGGCCATTTGCTAAATCACATGCAGGGTGTCTGCCGGGTAACCTACTTGCACATTCTGCAGGGCTAATGTTGATGTTGGGTGGGACCAAATAGCAAGATCTCCAGCTCCTTGACTATTCTTCACTCTCTGAGCTCAAAATCAACGCAAGCCACAGAGACTTGCAGTCTGTAACTGAGCAATGAAGAACCCTTTACAGCCAAAAACCATAAAAGATGCAACCTTTGCAAATGCATTAGATATGCTTGCAAAGAAACCTGGCAAAAGCATGCAAGTCTGAAGTGTCCTTGAGGTCCAAGACAAAGTAATTAAGTGGTGCATGAGCTGGACCGAGAGCAAACATGATAATAATATGGTGAGACTGACAGTTTGTCAATGCCAAATCATGTGGATGAAAAGTCAAGGAGGACAGTCATCAGAGAGCATACAGAGATACTGTGAAAAAACAGACAGTAGCTGGGACAAATATTTCGCAAGCTGCAGTCACCAAGTACATGCTCTGATTCACACGGCATAAGTTTGCACCATCTAGTTTCGAGGGAAAGGATAGAAGAATTGGAAGTAGTATATAAATAAGGCAAGTTGGGGCTTTAATAAGATGCAAATCCACAGAAATAGGGGAGTTGCTACTCAATGGCAAGATTCTGAAGTCACCATTTAAGACTTGAAGGGAAAATTGCAAATGCATTCTGACTTTTTTTCCATTCTCTATACTTTCACAGCTTTTTCGTTATTACTTGCACCACACTAGGGAGATGAAAATTCCATCCTGGGAATGGTATTTCCATTTCTTTGTTGCTGACACAATTCATGCTTTCATGGTGAAATCATTGCTTCATGATCTGTTATCCTTCGAATTTTGTAATTTCCAAACAAATGTGATACAAACTAATATTCCTGGATGAGCTTTTTGTTGAACAGCAGTTTATTCTAGTTAAAAGCCAAAACAGCTCTGCATACAGCTCTCTGTTGTGCACTGGAGTGTACTTAAATAACCATCAATCTTTCAACATGTTTTTCACTCTGAATTTCTCAAATTCAATGTTGAATCAGTCACCCTCTTATTTATATAAACATGCCAGCCAATTTGTGCACAATTGAAAGTATCTTTGACTGAGCATGACATAGCTGATGATTCCTCTTGCCTGTCTATAGTGCAAAATAGAAACATCCTTTGCACAGGGAAATAGCTCACTTGGTGATTATTGTGGCTGTCTCAATTTCATTCTCTCCTCTTTTCACTGCTGTCCTATCCCCGCCCAACCCTGAATACAGACTCTTAAAAAGGCATACTTATTTCTATCCCTTGAATAGTCTAACTCATGAAACCTCATCATTCCCATTGTGTTGAAGACTAAGGCCATTTCTATCTTATTTTTATCACCCTGCATCCACATCTCCCTTCACTTCCCAGATCAACTACTTCCTATTTCCACAAATCCACTCCTGAAGTCACTTACAACTTCGCTTTCAGATTACCAACGGTTCAGCTTTGGCTTGCCATTCACAAAATTTCCATACATCAGCTCACTCACACTCTCACCTCATCCTTTGATGCCCAAGTCTCCAATAAAAGAAATATTCCTTCTCAACCTGGTATTTCCTTAGTAGATCATCTCTTGCTCATGGGTCCAAAGGAAGTAGTCTGAATTCCCGTGGCAAAATGGTTATTTTAGTCACTCACCATCAGATCCAACTAGAATAAATAAAGCAGTCTCTGATTTGGCATTCTGCTCCAAAACTTTGCATTATGCCGACATGTAAAGATAGTTCACAGCACCTCTTCTCAGACATAAACTCAATTCTTAAACCCCCCTTTCATTCCTCCTCCACGTTGCAGCAGTATAGATCTTTAGTTAGGCCTCACTTGGAATATTATGTACAATTCTGGTTGCCATACTACCAGAAGGACGTGGAGGCTTTGGAGAGGGCACAGAAATGGTTTACCATGATGTTGCCTGGTCTGGAGGATATTAGCTATGAGGAGAGATTGGACAAACTTGGTTTGTTTTCATTTGAACATTGAAAAATGATATAAATTTACAAAACTATAAGAAGCAAGGATAGACTGGATAGTCAAAGGCTTTATCCAATGGTGGAAATGTTAATTACTAGGAGACACAGGTTTAAGGAAAAAGCAAGTAAGTTTACAGGAGATGTCAGAGGCAATTTTTTTTTAAAACAGAGGGTGGTGAGTGCCTGGAATGCGCTGCCAGAGATGATGGTGAAGATGGATACAATAGCAACATTTAAGAAGTATCTTGGCAGATAAATGAATAGGCAGGGAATAGAGGGATATGGATCGCGTAAAGGAGAAAGGTATTTAGTTTAGATAGACATCATGTATCAGCGCAGTCTTGGTGGGCCGAAGGACCTGTTCCTGTGTCATACTGTTCTTTGTTCATCCAATAAGAATGAGGGCCTTCTTTGCCACCAGATTTAGACCATCTGTTCAGCCATCTCTGATTCTTCTATCCACGCTAGCCCATCAGGCCAAATCTTTTCTAATGTTTCCACATAACGTAGCTCTGAATTTACATCTTTCTTTAATTTAATTTTCTTTAATTTAAATCCCAACTCCTCTCATGCCAAATCCAAGCACATCTTGTCCATGAAAGCCACTATCTGCACTTTGGATGCAATTCCCATTAGTCTGCCAAAAATTGGTGTTTAATTCTTACAGGATGATCTTCAACCATATAATGATGCCATTATTAAAATCGCATGCCTCCATTTCACTCAACTCCTCACCTGCTGCAGCTCATGTGCTTATAAAACCCTCATGATTGCCTTTTTTAACTCAAAACTTGACTATTTGAATGCTTGTCTGCATGGTCTTCCATTTTCCATCATCAAAAACTCTGCAGTGCAAAACCAAACGGCACCAAGTCCCATTCATTGATGACTTCAGTATTTGTTTTTCTAATTGGACTCCTGGCGCATGTGTAACACTCACCCCATTACCACCTCTTTCCTCACGGTCCAAATCCCAAACACTTTTTCCGGGTAAAGCAGTGTTTTACTACAATTATTTCAATCTAGTCCACTATATTCATTGCTCACAGTGCAGTCTCACTACGTAAGTGAGACCAAATGCATTATTGGGTGAACACTTTGCAAAACACCTCTGCTCCATCCACTAGAATGACTACAACCTTCTGTTTGCTTGCCATGTCAACATCCCATCTTGTTCTCATGCTCATGTTTCTGCCCTAGCCTTTTGTCTTCCAAAGAAGCAAAACACAAGCAATTTATTTTCCATTCAAGAACTTTACTGCCTTCAGGACTCAACATTGAGTTCAACAACTTCAGACCGTGAACACTATCCTCAATTTTGAATACCTTCCTTTACCCACCCACCACGATCCCATTACCCTGCAGTGTCATTTTTGCATGGGTTTGTTCTTAGTAGAGCTAACCAAGTATCTGATATTCATACCAACCTACTCTTCATCTATATCTCTTCTCTACTACCAGGGAGTGGGGAGACGATAATGGTAGCAGAAACTAAAATAAAAGCACACATTCAGCTCATGTAGTCTGCTCCACTATTCAATTTGATTGTGGATGAACATCCATTCCAATGCCTTTTCCCCAAACATCATTGGTATTTAGAAATTTGTCAATATATATTTTAAACATATTCAAATGGATGAACTTCCACAGCCTTCAGGCCTCGAGAATTTCAAAGATTCACTACCACCTGAGTGAAGAAATTCTTCCTCATGTCAGTCTTTTATGGGTCCCCCTTCTAGGCTCCCAAACAAGGGAAACACATTACCTGCTTCGACCTAACGATTCCCTTTAAGTATTCCATTCCTTTAAATAGTTTGAAATTTTCAACGAGCTCACCTCTCATTCTTTGAAACTCGAGACAGTAAAGGTCCAGCTTGCCAATTTCTCTTTATAGGGTAGTCCTATATGCACTCCCTCTATGGCAATTATATTCTTCCTAAGGCAAGACAACCAAATCTGGACAGACTACTCCAGGTGTGGTCCAACCAAGCTCTTACACAATTGAAGCAGAGAGGCTGTGGGAAAGCAGAGTATTATCGAGGAAATCCAACAGGGTCAGAGGTTCCTTCCAAATTTAATATCAGAACTTATTATGAGCTTTCTCTACAAACAGCTGGCCAAATCGAAATACTGGCCACTGCCAGGCAGGAAAATAACTGAAAGCAGCACCCAACGGATCCTTCTGGACTCTTCCCAACAACATAGAGGGTGAAGTGCGCAAGGAATCAGTTTCTTTTGATTACAGCTGATAGAGAAAGGTGCTGAGGGAAGAGATGGGAGGAGAGGGAGAAACAATGATTGTCAAAGGAGAGGCTAAGACTTCCTCTCTCAAGTGAAATAATCACTGCTTCTCCTTTGGCCTGCAGAGTGGCTGTAGGCATGTACTGTCCTCAGCTGCCAATTCCTGTGTATCTTTCACAACCACGTTTTCTGAATCCTTGGAAACCCAACCTCAACTGGCTTCCAACTATATTTTAGATGAATGATTTGTCTCACTTTTCCCAAAATATGATGACTGCAGCTGCAAAATGACAGATTGAGAATACGTTTCCCACTTTTTAAATGTTTAACTACCCAATCCTGGCCTTCTCAAACCTAGCATGTCATTGCGCTTTGTCTTTTAAACAGACAGGGAGTCCTGATTTCCACAAACACACAATGTTAAAATCAACGAAATTGCATCTCCAACTGCCTCCAGATTTTGGATTGATGACAAAACATGCATGGTATCACTAAACAAGCATAAAAACTTTTCCATCTTTATAATTCCACACAGTATTTAGAAGTCTTATTTTTCTAATCACAGCAATTCATTTCATGGATTACTCTGGCGACCAGCCATTCTGACAATCAGGTGAGATCAGACCAGCCACGACTTGCAAGTTTCCTTTGAGTTTTTAAATTCAGTGAGAATTTGGAGAGAGAATGTGCACTTGCACTTCCATTGCCTGACATTGTTAGGCAACAAATGCTAACATATATTGTAACTGTGAAATAAGTGTTTATTGAAAAATGCATGAGATCATTAATTTATTTTCAATTACATTACCCAGCATCTATTATAGTAGGACATGTTCCTGTCGTCCTGCAGGCTCATTACAGCTTTTAATCTATATGTGACATGGTAATAAACTGAAACTAAATAAGGGTTAATCATCACAAATGTTAACCCTGTTTCTTGCTCCACAAATATCACCCAACGATTTGAGGATTTCCACTATTTTCTGCTAATGTTTCAAACTTCCACTATCTGCTATGATGCTGTTGAAAATCAGTAACAGATTCTTTCACTGAATTATATCACACAGTTTGTCCTGAGATTCATTATAAGTTATTTTGGTATCAGTTTTACCCCTATTAATTTTTTCTCTGCCTTTTTCTCTGCTAAAGAGGTGTAATTTTGACCTTTCATTCTTATACTTTGCAATTCTTTACCTAACAGAATACTTGATCAAGGCATATACATATTTGCAAAGTACACTTTACTCCAAACAATTAACTCACTGACATATTTAACCACAGGCTGTCCGTCTGAGGCAAATCCATGCCAACTCATTCTTTCATGCAAACTGTTCGATGTTATAGAAACCAAAAGTTAGATCAGATTCTAAACAGTAACATGTGGGGAGCCGATGCATAATCTGTTTGCCTGCACTAGTCTGAGTGCCATTCATATCACATCGTGTGCATAGTGATGTTGAAGTAACTTATGTGAAGGTGTCAATTATAACAGGAATCTATGTTGTTCCCACATGTTCAGCTTATTCTGTGACAAACTGAATTTAAAAAATCTTTAATGTTTTTAATCAAAAATAATTCCCCTTTACATATTTTTTCCCACTTTTACTGCAACTACAAAGCAATTACTATCAAAGGTCAAAAATTGGGGATTTCATCAATGTCCATTGCTGTGCTTCTACCATCCCCCTTCTCCAGGCCTCGAAACAATTTAATCTTGTCAGAATTTAGAAAGATACGTACCATATTTTTAGAAAACTGCTGCTTCCAGATATCTGGATACTGGAATGATTTGGAAACAATTTATTCATTGATTTATCCTTGCCAATGGTGTGTGTTTAATACATAAACTGTATGCTGACCAATAGGTTCCCATTGTACAATTACCAAGAGTAACAATAAATCTTAACAAGCTTCCAACATATAACTTAGCAATGAAATTTTAAATGCCAGTTACATTGTAATAAACTGTATTTCTTATAGTGGTGAAACTACAAAGTACATCATTAGTTGTGCAGCGCTTTGGGATGTTCTGAAGTCATGATAGGTGCTACAGATACAAACTCATCTTTTTCTTTTATACATACAACAGATCACTGTTCACATGTTGGATAATATTGCATAATTTAAAATGAGTACTGGTTAATAAAAGATCCATGATTGCTGTTGCTCTCTACAGCAGGCTGCAGTATATCCACCAAGACTGCTACCCGACAGTGGGCCTGTGTGGCAGAGCTGGTGATCCTAGCACATAAAGGAGCAATTTTGGCTCCAGCATAATAGAAACATAGAAACACAGAAATTACAAGCAGGAGTAGACCACTTGGCCCTTCAAGCCTGCTCCGCTATTTAACAGGATTGTGGCTGATCTTCAATCTCAAGGCCATACTCCCCTTCATTTTCTCCCCTCTTGATGCCTTTAAAAATCTTGAAATGCATCTTTCTTAACTATATTATTGATTGCCTCCACAATCTTCTGTGACAGAGAATTTCACAGGTTCACAACCCTTTGAGTGAAGACATTTTTCCTCATTTCATTCTTAAAACAGTCAACTCTGCATCACAAGACTGTGGACCCTGGTTCTAGAATCTCCAATATGGGAAACATCCTCTTTGTATCTAGTCGATCCAGCACTGTCAGAATTTTATACTTTTGAATCAAACCCCTTCCTATTCTTTTAAACACGAATGAATACAAGCCCAGTTGAAACTCTCTCTCCTGACAGCACAGTCCTGCCACACCCAGTATCAAACTAGTGAACATCTGCTACAGTCCCTCTACAGCAAGTACTTTGTTTCATAGGTAGGTAGACCAAAACAGCACACAATCCTCCAGGTGTGTTCTCACCAAAGCCCTGTCTAACTGCAGTAAGACATTGCTATTTCTGAGTTCAAATCATCTTGCAATGAAGGCCAATATACCATTTGACTTTCTAATTGCTCGCAGCATCTGCCTAGCTGCTTTCATTGACTGCACACTCAGATCTCTATGCTGTGCACTCATACTCCTTAATATATCACCAATTAAACAATATTGTTCCTTCAAGGAAGTGAAGTGAATAACTTCACATTTACCTACATTGTACTGCATCTACCAAGTGTTTGCCCACACACTCAACTTGCCCACCACCTTGAAGACTCCTTGTCTCGTCCACACAACTCTCAAACCCGCCCAATTTTGTCAGAGTCATATAGTAATACAGCATGGAAACAGGCCCTTTGGCCCAAATTTGTAACTTGGAAAGCATGATTTAGTGAAATATAGATTAAGGGCTGAAATATTTTCAATGAGTTTGAGAATAGTCAGGGTTCTAGGAAATAAAGGCATGGTCAGCAGCTGAGTCTGAAACAAGAGCGGTGTCAGGCAATGTTGCTGAAAGGCAAATAGCTGGTTTTGCAATGTTCACCAGGGGTTTGAAGACTCTGCAGGATCAAATAGCATGCAGATGTTGGAAGTAGCGTGGCTTAAGCTCCGACAGCGTTTAGGGAGGGGAGAAAAATCAGTAGTAAGTAGAACAGAATGGGACCAAAGTAAATTTCTTCAGCATCCCCAATATTTAATGGAAGAAAATTACTGTAATTCCAGCATTGGGTATCAGATAACCAGTTTGACAACGTAGAAGCAAAGAACAAAAGAGGTAGAACTATGTGTCATAGACATCCAAGGGAAAGCTGATGCATATACTTGCAGATTATGTTATTAAGAAATAATATGCAGATCAGCAAAGATTCGTTGCAATAAAAAGTGCAAACCTCAGTGATGAAGATTCATATATAGTTTACTAGGAAAGTTAAGGATGACATTCGATTAAAAGAAGAGGCATAAACATTGCAAAGAATAGTAGATAAGCCTCAGGGTTGTAAACCTTTTAAAAATCAGTAAAGAATGTCCAAAAAGTTAATAGAAGAGGAAAGACAATGACATTAAACTAGCCAGGAATGCAAAAGCTCTGACAATTTATTTTATAAATATTTAGAAAGGACACTAATGTTAAAGAAATCATTGTGCCTTACAGGCAAAAACGTGAGAAATTATCATGGAATTAAGATATAGGTATAAAATATGGAATAAAATTGTTGCCTTCATAATAAAAGATTATGAGCTAGAAAGCAGCATAAAAGGCTAAAAAGATTCATAGAATGATTACACCATAAAAAGGGCCCATTGGGCCTACTGAGTACATGTCAATTCTCTCTCATCTTTCCAGTCAGTCCTATTCCACTCTTCCTCCATGAAAGTTTACTTTCTCAAGAGCCCTTCAATTTCCTCATTAATTAGTAATCATCGCCACTTCCACTACCCTCCGGGGCAGAATATTCCAAGTCATTACTGTTTGCTACGTTGAAAAGTTCTTCCTTGCATTCCCCTGTATCTCTTGCCCAAGATCTTAAATTTGTTTGCCCTCGTCATTCTAACATACTTAACGGGAACAGCTTTCCTTTCTCTGCTTTGTTTAAACCTGTCATTATATCATTATCAAATCTCCCCTTAACGTCATTTGTTTCAACAAGAACAACCTTGTCACTAAAATTCCTAACACTTATCCATTCTGGTAAATCCCCTCTACACCCTCTCAAGGATCTTCATGTCCTGCTTACATGGTGGATGACCAAAACTGAATGGAACTCTCCAAATGCGTCCTAAATAAAGCTTTACAAATGTTCAGCATAACCTTCCTGCTTTTGTACTTACCTCTATGAAGTCAAATATACCTTAGGCTTTATCAATTAATCTTTCATATTGCCTGCCACCTCGAAAGATTTATGAAGATAAAAACTCAGATCTGCCTATCCCAACACAACCTTTAGGACAATACCCTTAAGTCTATGTTGTCTCTTCCTTCCCCTTCTGTCAAAAAAAAACAACAGCTTTGTCTTCCCTATATTAAATTCTATTTTTTTTTGCCCATTCTGCTTGATAATCTATGTTGTATCATAGTCAAATCAGTTTCAATCTCACATCTCCAAGTTTGATATCATCAGCAAATTTCAAAGTTTAATGTGTATTCTAATATCCAAAGTAATTTCTTTTTTGAAGTGTTTCCAGCACTGACCCTTACAAAACACTGTGGTCTACCGTCCTCAGTCAGATGTACCATATTCACCATTTTATGTCCTTATGCCGAAATGGCAAATCTGCAAACTTTTTTGCCTGATATAGATACAGGATTTCCAAAAGAGATTTATTAATGTGCCATACATAAAGGCTCAAAGGGTAGAATCTGTTACTTCTGTTGGGCGTGTCTCACTTACTGAAAAGATCCCAAGACAACTAAGCTAACTCTTCAGAGCAAGGCCCATCATATCTTAGAATCATAGATTCCCTACAGTGCAGAAACAGGCCATTCAGCCTGAGTCTGCACTGACCCTCCGAAGAGCATCACACCCAGTCCCACCCCTACTCACAAACTATCTCCATAACCCCAGATTTACCATGGTTAAACCACATGGGCTGCACATCCCTAGACACTACAGGGTAATTTAACATAGCCAATCCAACTTTTGTACTATCAGGCAACTGCTGGATTTTCTTGGAAATCACATTCCTGGAGGCTGAAGTTCTGCCCTACAAGAGATCTCATCCATTCATAAATCACTAACTCACACAGAGCCAGTGCCACAAAACAGGCTGTAATTGCTGCTGGAAGTCAACCAGAATTGCAAGGAACAGGTATTTGTTACACGTTGTTTGAGATGGGAAGATGGATTTCTGGGTTTGGGGTTGTGGGTAGAGGAAGACCAGGCATTCAGAAGTAAGTATATGGGCTTTTAGCAGCAATCTCCCACTCTACATCCAGTCCTCAATTGTATAAATTAATACTGAATAATTTCATCTGGGCTGAAGCTAAGATCATTGAAGTCCAAATGGAAACAGATGCTTAACTGGCCCTAAAGCCGGCCTCAACTGGCAACAAGACAGGAAGGTGGAAATTTGCCCTTTGCACCCAGAGCTTATTTCAGGCAGAGGCAGGAACATGATGGAGTTCTTGGATGTCACCACCCCAACAAATTAAATTGCTTCCCTGCTGCCAGCCCCAGGACTGTAGATTCTGCTTATATTGTGGAATGTTATTTGTCAGCATGCAGAGGGAGGAATAGTTAATGGCCAGAAAGCAAAGAGTTAGGAAAATGGGGCACTTTCAAGGTGACAGTTGACACTTTTGGTTGAAGCAAGGATTACTGCTGGGACCTCAATTTGTATTAATGACTTATACAAACGGACTGAGAGTAATGTATTCAAGATTTGAACAGAATACGATGCTTAGCAAGAATTTAAACTGAGAAGAACATAAAGAGACTGTAAAGATATATCCAAGACCAAAGTAAAAGGAAGCCATGACGGCATTTGGAAGACAGTGATTGAAAACATGCGTGAGCTTATTTAGTTTGGTATACTTCTTCAAAGAAGCAAAACTTCTAAATGTTGTTGTCCAAGACTTGGGTGCACACGCATAAGGAAGGTAGCATGCAGGCACAGCAAGCAAGTAGGAAGGAAATTACATGTTGCCCTTACAGTTCCCTGGATGAGAGGTTGTGCTGTGATGAAAGGCTGAGTAAAATCAATCATGATTCTCTGGAGTTCAGAAAAATGAGAGGTGATCTTAGTCATAGTGTCATACAACATGGAAACAGGCCCTTCGGCCTAAACTGGTCCATGCTGACCCTGGTGCCTGCTCAGCTAGTTCCAGTTGCTTGCATTTGGTCCATATCCCTGTAAACCCTTCTCCTCAGTGTACCTATTCAGATGTTCTTTTGTACCTGCCTCAACCACTTTCTTTGGCAGCCATTCCATATATGTACCACTCTCCGCGTGAAGAAGTTGCCTCTCAGGTCCTTCTTAAATCTATCTTCTTTCACCTTAAACCTATGTCCTCTAGTTTTCAATTGCCCTTCTCCAGGAAAAAAGACTATATGCATTTATCCTATCTATGCCCTTCATGATTTTAGGCACCTCAATAGAGTCACCCCTCATTCGCCTACGTTGCAAGGAATAAAATCCTATCCTGGCCAACCTCTCCCTATAACTCAGGCCTACTAGTCCTGGCAACATCCTTGTAAGTCTTATTTGCACACTTTCCAGTTTAACAGTGTCTTTCCTATAACAGGGTGACCAAAACTGGACACAATAGTTCAAGTGTGTTATTGAAATAAACTTAATTCTGAAGAGGCTGAACAACAGAGATACAGGATATGTTTCCCCTGACTGGGGAATCAAGAAGAGAGAAGCACAGTCTTAGGATAAGGAGTTAAACATTTAGGATTTAACTTAAGGAGAAATGATTTCACTCTGCAGCTTATGATTTATTGGAAATATTTATCCCAGAAGATTATAGATACTCCATTATTAAATCTATCTAAGGCTGAAGTACAGTACATTTATTTTGATCTCTCAGGGACTCTATATGACGACGCGGGAAAGCAAAGCTGAAATAGAATATCAACCTTGGTTGAACCGAATTGAAGAGCAAACTCAAGGAGTCATATACTCTACTCCTGCTTCAATTACTTACGTTATTAGGAGGGGCTAAGGATTAATCTCTGAGGAATGCAAACGGTAACAAAGTGAGTAGAGATGCCTTTTCTGAAAACATGTTAACCATTTATGGCCGCATGCAAGTTGAACATAATTAAAAACCAGGAGGAGTACACCAGACAATCATGGCTGAAGTTAAACATCAAACTCACTTTATAAAGAAAAACAAATTGCTGGAAAACTCAACAGGTCTGGTAGCATTTGTGGAGAGAAAACAGAATTAATGTTTCAAGTCTAGTGACCCTTCATCAGACCTGTTAGCAGCAAGGAAAAGGAGGGTATTTAGTCTGATGACAGGATAGGAGAGAAATAAGTGACCAGATAGGTGGAAAGGGAGCACAGAGAGAGTTAAAAAAAAAGACAGAAAAATGGGGTAGGCACAAAGGGATTGTTGATAGTAAGCCAGAGAAGAAGAAAATCTGAACAGGTGACAATCTGGACTGGACTGGGAGAAAATGGAGCAGCTGTGCAAAAAACAACTTATGTCATGACAGGACCTGGAGTGAAGGGTGTGAAGGTGGATAACAGACATGAAAAGATGTGTTCATGCTCTAAAATTATTAAACTCAATATTGAGTCCTGAAAGATGTAATGTCTCCAAGTGGAAGATGAGGTGTTGCTCTTCCAGCTTGCACATGGCATTGCTGGAGCACTGCAGCAAGCCTTGGACAGAAACATTAGCACAGAACATGGGATGTATTGAAGTTTCAGGCAACTGGAAGCTCAGAAACAAAAACAGAAATTGCTGAGAAAACTCAGCAGGTCAGGCAGTAGAGAAAGCAGAGTTCTTCAGAATTGCTTGTAGCCAGGAAAAGGAACATGCTGAAGATGGTATGGGGGAGGTTGAGGAATAAAAAAATAGGTGGACATGAACCCAGAGACAGAACAATAATTGAATTGACAAAGGAATGGGTAAATGTCTGCTTGGGGGAATTAATAGCTGCTAATTAGGTCTGTTAGAAGCTGACAATGGGAAGTCAATTGCCAGTCAGAAGCTCAGGGTCATTTTTGCAGACAGAATGTAAGTGTTCCTAAAACTGGTCACCCAGTCTGCAGCTTCATAAGACTTTGGTTAGGCCATACTTAAGAGTACTGTGTTCAGTCCTGGTCATCATATCACAGGAAGGATGTGGAGGCTTTAGAAAGGGTGCAGAAGAGGTTTACCAGGATGCTACCTGGAATCGAGGGTATGGGCTATAAAGAGAGGCTAGACAAACTCAGGTTCTTTTCTCTTGAGTGGCAGAAGCTGAGGGAAGACTTGATAGAAGTCTATAAAATTATGAAATGCAAAGATAAGGTTGACGGTCAGAATCCTTCTCCCACACTTGAAATGTCTAATACTAGGGGGTATGCAGTTAAGGTTAGATAGGGAAAATTCAAAGGAGTTGTGAGGGGCAAGTTTTGTTTTTACACAGAAAGTAGGAGGAGTCTGGGACGCACTCCCAGGGGTGGTTGTGAATGCAAAAAAGTTAAGGGTATTTAAGGGGCTTTTAGATAAGCACATGAATATGCAAGGTGTGGAGGTATATGGACCAAGGACAGCCAGAAGGGATTCATTTCATTTGGCATCATGTTCAGTACAACATCGTGGGCCGATGGGCCTGTTTCTGTGCTGTACAGTGCTATGTTCTATACTCATCTCCCCAATATAGAGGATACTTGCATTGAGAGTCTTCAACTGACTTGTGATCATCTTCTAAATTCCGGGGAGCATGGGCCCATTCTGCTCTCTCTCTCTCTCCTCAGAAGACAACAATCTCATCTGAGAAATGAATCAATTGCAACTCCACTCAGGCAAGCACATCCTCTCTCAGGTACAGAGTCCAAAACCATATACAGTACACCAGATGAAGTCTCACTAAAGCAACAATACATAGATGTGTACTTGCAATGCCAAGGCACACAAGGCTGTGGGCCAAGTGTTAGAAAATGGGATTAGAAGACCTAGATGTTGTTTTTGACTGGCACAGACTCAATGAGCCAAAGGGCCTTCTTCTGTGCTAGGATCTTTGTCCCATTTGGCGGACGCTGTATATAATGTAGGTAAATGCAAGGTTATCCAGTTTGGTAGCAAAACCAGGAAGGCAAACATTTACTGGAACGACAATAGATTGTGAAATGGGGAATTGCAACAAGATGTGGACATCCCTGTACATTATTACTGTAAGTCAGTATGCAAGTACAGCAGATGGTGAAGGAGGCAAATGCTACCTTGGCCTTCACTGCAAAACCATTCAAGTACAGGACCAGGAATGTCTTGTTGAAATTGTACAGTGCCTTAATGAGACTACAGCTGGAGTATCGCATGCAGATTTGGTCTCCTTATCTGAAGAAGGATGTTTTGGCTTTGGACAGATTAAGACTTACCAAACTGATTCCTGGGATCACAGGACTGATGAATGAAGACAGACTAGACCGGTTAGGTGATATTTACTGAGTTTAGAAGAAGTGGGGAGTGATCTCACAGAAAACTATACAATTCTAACATGACTGGACCTGGTAAATGCAGGAAGGATGTTTCTGATGACCAGAACCAGGGTTTACAGTCTGAGGACGTTAGTTGGGCAATTTAGGACTGAGAGAACGAGAAATTTCTGCATCCAGGGAGAAGTGAGCCTGTGGAATTCTCTACAACAGAAAGCTGTTGAGGCCAAAATATTGAACATTTTCAAGAACAAGTTTGATATAGCTCAGATATAGCTAAATGGATCAAAGTGTTAAGAGAAAGCGCGAACAGGCTACAAAGTTGGATGGTCATCCCCGATCATATTCAATAGTGCAGCAGGCTCAAGGGACGAAATGGCCAATCCTACTCTTATATTCTGTTTCTATGAGATAGACTTAAAGCAGGATAATATATGACAACATTTCAGGAAGAGGTCCTTTCTTCTAAAATTGTATAAATGCCTCTTTATGGTCACATTTCTAGTAAATTACATACAACTTAAAATAATAGATGATCAGATTACTTTGAGTGTTGAAACAGTCTATTGTACATATGAAACTTAACACTTAAAAAATAGTGAACTTTCTGGATTCAACACAGAGTTATGTGGACCATCGATTTTTAATTGGTTAAACACGTGGAGCAAGACCCAGGCCTGATTCATTTTTAGATGAAGTAGCACATTATCTCATTAGTACTCAATCATTATCAGAGCACATAGTATGAAGCATAATCCGATGAAATGAACGTCCTAAAATGTTGAGGGATGGTATCATATGTAAATATTAGAGATTTAGTGTGATAACACAGTGCTTCCCACTATGTAGTTGAGAGTTGCGCTTAACAAAACAGGGTCAGCAAGATAATAAATGCTTATCCACAGCAGCAACACAATGTAGTTCAGAGAAGCAAGTAGGTATATTTTATCCTTCTTGAACATGTTCTATCCAAGAAATTTAGCTATGACATGATTCCAGGAAACTCACTGCATCAGTCTGCAATGAGTTGTAAATCAAGACACAAATTACATTGGGCTGCATTCACCGATTCCACAGAATTCGATAGAAATTATTGCACTGAAATAATACTATTTAACTAGTTGGTTTGGTGTTTACCCTCCCTTTGAAGCGTAATCCAAATCCCTTGTGCCTGCCCTTTTCCCCTTAAGCAACTATCTAACTTAATATTTTAAAAGCTAACAATGAGGTCAACTTCTTTCTTTCCAAGAGTGCTGGATTTTTATAGCCTACATGTGTATTTACTGCAAACTGTCCTGGTTTGCAGTATATGGCAGTTGTTTCATCAGAAGGCTGAGACACAATTAATACACACTCAGCCTGGCTACACTCCAGCAATTGACAGACATGGTGCAGATTTTCAAAAATTACAAAGTAATTTTCCTCACAGCTGTAGGCTCCAGCAACAGCAAGCACTATGTTCTTTCAAGACATGTCTGTCACGCACTGGCACCCAATACCAAAAGAAGACAAGTTTTGTGTAATCATAGTCTAGGCTACTTAGAGTTCTGGCATGTTCTAGTTAAATGGAGATCTGGCTAAGTTAACTTGTCAACCAACTTCTGGGTGCAGAGCTGTCCATTTTGAGCACAATGGACAATCTATGCATAAATTGCATCAATTCTGTGAAGTGCTTTTTTCTTGAGTTTCTGCTAAACTTATTGCGTAACACCAACCCTAATATCTCTATGTACCAGCGTAATGAGGCAATGTTTTAAAATGCCTATTATGAAAGAAGCTTATTGTTATCCATGCCCACAAAAGAACCAGCTTAATTTTTACAGCCTCCTTTAAGATCCACAATTAACAAAAGCTCCCAATTGTGATTAATTTATCCTGGGAAAATGGCCAGTTTTGTGAGCAACACTTGCTCTTTGCAGTTTTTTTTAAACCAGAGTAAGAGATCATGGAACTCAACTTGTGCCCGTTATAATTTGTGCTTAAAATTCCTTACCCTTTTTGTGTAGTTTACACTGACTTGGTGTGACATGATCTGAACAAATGGAAGACCGAAAGCTCACGAGCAGGCATTCTTTATCCTGCTGGCATCAGATAATTACAAACATTAAAAGAAATTAAGGTTAAACAAGGAAGTGAACTGAAGCTTATAATTTACACTGGGTTCAGGAAACCTTTGTATGTCTGCTCCTTCTTCCCACAGGGCCTCCCACCCCCAAAGACACTCTCTTATCCACAGAACATCTGTTTGACTGCTCAAGCTGTTTTCCCTCAACACTACCACCTGTTGGTGGATGTCCCAACATACCTGCTCAAACTCCCAGCTTGGCACTCTCTCCCACTATCGCCATCAGCTGCTGGGAATTTTGTTACACCCTTTTCTGTTTCTATCTTGACATTCTGGCAACTATATATAGCACACAGTGACCATTTGTTAGGCAGTTGTGTGATTGGCAGGTTCACATGCACCCGGCTGGCTGGAATTTGCAAGTTCATATTAATGGCAGTGTATTTTTCTTGTATGTCTGATCTGGACAGATTGGATGGGGTGGGTGGAATTGAAAATGAGAAAGTTCAGTGGTCCATCAGGTCTCTTCAAACTTGGCTAATTGAGGGTGTTGTTGTCATTAAACACTCCAAACTCGGTACTAATCAAAGATAATAAGGTGTAGAGCTGGATGAACACAGCAGGCCAAGCAGCATCAGAGGAGCAGGAAAGCTGACGTTTCGGGTCTAGGCCCTTCTTCAGAAATGGGGGAGGGGAAGGGGATTCTGAAATAAATAGGGAGAGAGGGGGAGGTGGATAGAAGATGGATGAAGGAGAAGATAGGTGGAGAGGAGACAGATAGGTGAAAGACAGGGCAGGAGCCAGTAAAGGTGAGTGTAGGTGGGGAGTTAGGGAGGGGATAGGTCAGTCCAGGGAGGACGGACAGGTCCAGGAGGCGGGATGAGGCTGGTAAGTAGGAGATGGGGGTGGGGCTTGAGGTGAGAGGAGTGGATAGGTGGGAGGAAGGACAGGTTAGGGAGGCAGGGACAAGCTGGACTGGTTTTGGGATGTGGTTGGGGGAGGGGAGATTTTGAAGCTTGTGAGGTCCACATTGATACCGTTGGGCTGCAGGGTTCCTAAGCGAAATATGAGGTGCTGTTCCTGCAACCTTTGGTTGGCATCGTTGTGGCACTGCAGGAGGCCCAGGATGGACATGTCTTCCAACGAGTAGGAGGGGGAGTTGAAATGGTTCGCAACTGGCAGGTGCAGTCGTTTGTTGCGAACCGAGCGTAGGTGTTCCACAAAGCGGTCCCCTAGCCTCCGCTATCTCAGTACTAATCAGAATGACCCTGAACTTCTTAGAAACGGCCTACTTCAAAGCCAACAGTTCAGGTTTCGTACATGAGCAAATCCTCATTTTCCTTGAATTAGGTTTGAGACTCTGACCGTCATAAGTGATAACCACTCTTTTCTGCTGTTGAGTATGTGATAGCACTGCTCCTGCGCCAAAGAAACTGGTATTCATTGCCAGTATAAAGGGAAGTTGGGAATCTGGGGAGCCAAGGATAGGTGAGGAGATGTGCTTCTGCTTAAAAGAGTCTTCACATACTCTAGTACAATTCCTTCTGATGCTCCATGAAGAATCATGTCTCGTATATCCTTTCGCAACCATTCCCTTAGCTATCTCTGAATTCCTTAAGAAATCATAGAATGTGTCAGCTAACTTGCACAAACCTTCTATATTAACTCACTAGGACAAGGAACTCATGCAGTTTTGTTCCTGTCTTAGGCTGGGATTACTCCTCTACCACTCAGAATTTCTTATTAGCAGCAATGTCTTCCTTGGCAATGAAGAGCCCAAGTTAGCATACTTTTGTCCAGTTTGGTACTTCTCTGTTTTGACACTAAATTTAAACTGCGACTAGGGGGTTATGACAAAATCTCTTCTTGCAAAGGTCTCCTTGAATGTTAAGCTGAAGATGAGTATTGTGTCCAATACACAGGTAGGGACTGGAAATTAAGGTTGGCAAAAGCTTTATCCACCACACATTTGAAAGTGTTTACAGAGTCTTAATGGTATTCTAATATACTCATAAAGTCCCCCGCTACCTGTTCAAAATGCTGTCTTTTCAATGTTTGTTCAGCAATGGGAAACTGATTTATAACTGTTGGCCAAATCAAGTCTGTTTGAGAACTTGTAATACTTACTCAATCCAAGATAGAGATCCAGAGAAGCCTTTGCACTGACAATCCAGTATTTGACACAAAGCCTCAGCTTTCCATCTTTTTCTCTTCACAAGGACTATGAGGCAGACGTAGGAAATTAAAGACACTCTTATAACACCTCACTCCAAAGACTGCTGCAGGTAGTCCCGGGCTTCCTTGCAGTGATGGGATGGGATTGGTGGTAAGTAATCTTTACTGGATAGTCGCCTTTAATTACAGTCTTACCAGGTCACAATATTAAATGCCATCAATATCTTTATCACAAACTGTCTCATACAGGCCCACATACTTGGGGAGAATAAAAACACACTGCTCCTCAGGCCTCCTCCAATTCACCAAAGTTCATCTTTGAAGTGAAATTAGCCATGGTTCCTCCAGTCAGTCCACTGTCCACGAAAGAGGTACGTTTAAGGACATCCATGGGCATTCTTGATCAGACGTAAACATTATTGTGGCTGAAATTAGTGATTTGCTTGTGTACCCTACCCTTTTCTCCTACAATGAGGAGGGCAGCTCCCAGACTCACACCAAGCGAGACCTCTGCTACCTGTGAAACATGACAGTATTGCAAGATCTGATGTCATTCAGTTGGAGAAGGCTGACATGACGAACAGATAACAGGTCAGCCCAATTTGCTGCTACGTGAACAGTTTTGGTTCCCATACAGGATGATCTATTTTAAGTGTGTGGAACAAGGTCAGAAGTACCTAAACCCTATCTAACAACCTTATACTGTTCTGCTCGAAGCAGTCACAATAAATATTTTGACAAGGACACCCAGATATCTCTTAACATGTTCTACACCAATACCAGTGGTATTCTCAATGTCCTCATTTCCACTAGAGTATCAATTGTGTCATAAGCTGCCAAAAACCACAGACTATGAAAAGTGTGATTGAGCACAGATATGGAGAGCTTGGTGTGGCCATGGTAGGGAATGTCTCATCCCTGCAAACCAGACCCAGATAAGGGAATAGACATCAATCAGCTCATACTCCTCAACAAGATATTCACAGAAAAACTGCTGAGTAACAGTTGTCACCTCTGCTCCTATGTCATTGAGCACAACACTTCTACCTTGCCAAATTTCACACTCGCTGCAGAGCAAATCCCTATCACTCTACACAAGACTGAGCCTTTAACTGAAGGAACATTGCCTGCACCAGCTGGCTGTCGGTGAGAAGCCCAACTTATTTAACATCTAGGGAGAAGAGAAGGCCATTGCTCTGGATGGAGTCCTTGCACCTCATGGTCATTGTGGTATGTCTTAAAGAACGATAATTGAGGTTTGTTACTATTAAGCCTCCTCAACTCTATCTGGACGTTACCATACCTTATGGCCTCTGCTAGACAGTCCTTCAGTGTCCTGGCCCTGGTTGATTTCAAGGAGTGATCCAGGAGTTCAAACAACTTTATCACCTCCAGGAACACAGGAACAAGGTCTTCCCCTTCAGCTTGTTTATACTCACGAAAGGTCTGCTGTAGCTGTGTCAAGGCTACTACTGTCCTCCAAAACATTTGCATTAGCTCAAAAATCTTGCAGATTCTTTGAATATCTGTACCTCTTCCTAGTATTTCACAACAGGTTTTCTAGCACAGATGTTATGGACTTACAATCATCGTAATGTTCTATGTTCCAACATGAACTCTCACATCTAGGCCCCTGGACACTATGACCAGCTGTGCATCCTCAGACCAGTCTTCAATCACTGAATCATCAGATATTTCTGATCTTTCCCTGAATCCATCCATATTCCCACTCATTGACAAGTAAAATATTCAACCAGGACTACTGCTTCCTTCCTCCTTCCTCCTTCCTCAATCCCTCCATCATCCTCTTTACCTCAGCAAGGTATCTTTTAAGCTCTGGTATGACTTGATACCTGTACTGTAGAAACCTGCTGATTACAGCAATATGTAACATGACATTTGAAATGAATGAAAGATCACAAGGCAGGGATTCCTCTTTCCATTGCCATTGGATCATTACAATCATGAAAGGAAGTTAGGGTTAAACAAGTAAGTATTCAAATGGAATGAAGCCTCTGCTTTACATCAAGTTCAGATATCACTTGTCTGTTTGCTCCTTCTTCCCTTGAGGCCTGCCTCCCAAAAAAATCCCTTTTTTCTAGGAAGGGTCCATTTGACTACTACAGCTTCCCTCCCTCTGGAGATACCTGCTTCTGGAGATTCCATTGTATTGATCTGAGCTAACACTGAAAAAAGTAGCACAACTGAATAGAAACCCTAACCGGTGATCTTTGTGATACATCTTTATCAAGTTCTGTTATTAAAACTAGAAAATATACTGGATAATAAAGGAAAAAATATATAATTCCATTCTCCTGATCAGTGTCTCTTCCCTTTCTTTCTTGTAGTAATTCTTTCCTGTCTTTATTGGCAGGAAAGTGGAGTTAGCCCTTTTTGTTATTTGATGTGTCACGCTTGAATTTTGAAAATGACTTTTGAGGCCTATAAACACATTGACAAATTAATTGGAATTCTGGAAGAGAGATTTTGAATGATTTGAGAGAATGTGCTTTTGAAATGTTTGAGTATGATTCCTGTTTTAAGGTCTAGATAGTGGTGTTCTTTGTTATCTTAGCAAATTGGAATTACCACATCGATGATTCTACTTGTCAATCAAATGGACATGAAGTAGTAACTCTAAAGACACAGATTTTCAACAGAACAGGGAGCTTCGTTACCCTGGTGAAAATAACAAAGGTGGTTGGAAATCACACCCAGCACTTCCCATTTTTACAGGGGTAGGAAAGCAGTCAAATCAGGATTCCTGACAGCAAGACTAACAGAGGCAGCTGGCCATTTAAATTAAAAACAGAAAGGACTGCGGGTGCTGTACGTCAGGAACAAAAACAGAAGTTGCTGGTAAAGCTCAGCAGGCCTGACGGCATCTGTGAAGAAAAAGTCATAGTTAACGTTTCGGGTCCAGTGACCCTTCCTCAGTTCTTAGGAAAGGTCACTGGACCCAAAACGTTAACTCTGATTTTTTTCTTCACAGATGCTGTCAGGCCTGCTGAGTTTTTCCAGCAACTTGTGTTTTTGTGGCCATTTAAATTATCAGCTGCCTCCACTTCTGCATCCAATGAGAAAGTGTCTGAAACTCTATGAGTGTAGATAAGACCCAATAAGAGCTAGTATGTACCTTGTGAACTCATCTGGATAGCTGAGGTACCCTGGAGCAGTAAGGTAGCTCTTTGGATTTGGTCCTGACACACTTTTAGGAGAAGTAAGCTATCCTATGGTGTCAGTAAGGCATTCTTTGGAATCGGTGAGGTCCCTTTTTGGATTGTTAAAAGTAGACATGCTTTTACATAAGAAGTAAATAAACCCATTAGGCCTGTCAAAGCACTTCCAAGACTGCCAAAGGGACCTGTCAAAGACTGTAAATGTATTTAAAATTCTTTTTAATATTTGAGCAAAGTCTGGTGAATTTAAAAATGTTTTCTATTTCAATCTGTTGACACACCCCTGAGAATTTCTATTACTAAATACTTCAGATTGCCTTCAGAAAAATCCATTTTTACCATGGGATGTCTTCAATTTCACAGATTTATTGACAGTTACAAGTGGTTGTAGACTTTTTGGTGTCAGATTATGAATTCCAATGCTCGTTGCACTTCAACTAAATGCTTTCTTTTTAAAGATACATTGAGGTGAAGGAGTTTAAAGATAGTAAAGATATTTTGTGAATGAATGTTTTTCACAATACAATGTCGTCTGTAATAAACTTATGTTATTTAATAGAACATTTTTTCTTATCTTTGCATGGGGCCTAAGTTCTGTCCATGGTAGATACTAGATGAATTTGCATGGTAGGTTAATGGTTGGGGGATATCATGATTAGCACTCCAGTTTGACATCTCGAAAGACCTTGCAACTTTTCCTTCAGGCTTAAGAGCTTCCTTCTTTCTTTGTGAAACATATCTAATAAAATACCCAGCTATTGGCGCAATTCAAGAAAGTATTCATTAGTGTCAACAAGTGGAGAGATTAAGGGAAAGGTAGATATTAAACCAGTAAATCAAAAAGAAAGGACAAGCAGAGACAGGTAAATGAACACTATTGTACTAATGGGCTGCAGTGTGTTTATTTTAATGCAAGGAGTATTATAGGTAAGGCTGATGAGCTTAGAACCTGGATCAGTTCATAGGACTATGATCTTGTGGCCATTACAGAAACTTGGTTGAGAGAGGGACAGGACCGGCTGTTCAACATTCCAGGGTTTTGTTGTTTTTGATGAGATAGAGAGGAAAGTAAAAGATGTGGAGGAGTTGCGTCACTAATTGGGAAGAATGTTACATCTGCACTCACAGAGGTTATGCTGGAGGACTCATCCACTGAGGCAATATGGGTAGAGCTCAAAAGTAAAATGAGTGCAGTCACACTGACCGGATTATACTATAGGTCCCCCAAACAGCCACCGAGACTTTGAGGAACAAATTATGGAAAGGTGCAACACAAATAGAGTTTTCACAGTGGGTGACTTTAACTTCCCCAGTACTGACTGGGACTCCCTTAGAATAAAAGGCTTAGACGAAGCAGAATTTGTTAAATGCATCCAAGAGGGTTTCTTGAAACAGTATGTGGATTGTCCAATTAGTGGACGGACCATACTGGACCTAGTATTGGCTACCGACTCTGGCCAGGTCACTGACTTTTCAGTGGGAGAGCATTTTGGAAACAGTGATCACAACTTCTTAACTTTTAAGATAGCTATGAACAAGGATAAGTCAGGACATTGCAGGAAGGTACTAGATTGGGGGAGGGCAAATTTTGGCAGTATTAGGCAGGAGCTAACGAGTGTTAATTGGGAGGAGCTGTTATCAGGCAAGTCCACATTTGACAAATGGGAACTGCATGTTCCGGTAAGGAGGAAGGACAAGGAAGGCAAGGTAAAGGACCCTTGGATAATAGGGGAGGCTGTGAATTCAGTCAAAAAGAAAATAGAATCACATGTAAGGTTTAGGAAGCTAAAATCGGACAGGGCCTGTGAGGAATATAAGGAAAGTGGAAAGTACTCAAGCAAGGAATTAGGAGAGTAAGGAGGAACCACGAAATGACCTTGGCAAGGGGGGTTAAAGAGAATCCCAAGGCATTCTATACATACATCAAAAACAACAGGATAACTAGGCAGAAGTTAGGACCACACAATGATAAAGGAGGGAACTAGTGCATAGAGGCAGTGGATGTAGTTGAGATCTTATTTGAGTAGTTTGCTTCGGTATTCACCTAGGGAAAGGATATGGAAGATAGTGAGATTTGTGTGGAGCATGCTAATATGCTGGGGCATTTTGAGATCAAGAAAGAAGTGGGTTAGTGAGTTTGCATATGATACAAAGATCGATGGAGTTGTGGATAATGTAGAAAGTTGTCAAAGGATACAGAGGAATATAGATCAAATGCAGATGTGGGCAGAGAAATGGCAGATGGAATTTAATTCATGTAACTGTGAGGTGCTGCACTTTGGGAGATCATATGTTAAGGTAAAGTATACAGTTAATGACAGGACTCTGAATAGCATTGATACACAGAAATATCTTGGGGTTCAAGTCTATTGCTCCCTGAAAGTGGCCATGCAAGTAGATGGAATGGTAAAGAAAGTGTATGGCATGCTTGCCTTTATTGTTCAAGGAATTGAGAACAAGGGTCAGGATGTCATGCTGCAGCTTTATAAGACTTTCATTAGGCCTCACTTAATAGTATTGTAATCAATTCTGGTCACTACCTTACAGGAAGGATATGGAAGCTTCGGAGTGGGTGCAGAAGAGGTTTAACCAGGATGCAGCCTGAATTAGGTAGTGTGAGTTACAAGGAGAGGCTAGAAAAACTTGGGTTGTTTTATCTTGAGCAGCGGCGCCTGAATGGAGATTTGACAGAAGTTTATAAAATTAAGAGATGCATAGATAAGGTTGGCAGTCAGAACTAAAATGACAAATACTGGGGGGGCATGCACTTAAAGTTAGAAGTGGAAAGTTCAAAGGAGATGTGAGGGACAGTTTTTTTTTATACAGAGAGTGGTAGGAGGCTGGAACACACTGCCAGGAGTGATGGTGGAGGTAGATACAATAAGGACATTCAAGGGACTTTTAGAAAAGCACATGAATATGCAAGGAATACAGAGGGATATGGAGCAAAGGCATGCAGAAGGGATTAATTTCATTTGACGTCATGTTCGGCACAACATCAGGGGCTGAAGGATCCGTTCCTGTGCTATACAGTTCTATGTTCTATGATTTGTCTTTTTTTTTTAATTGTTGATGGATATAAATATTCTAGCCAAGTGCTGATGAGAAGTCATGACCTAAAACATTAACCTCCTGCTTCTCTTTCTTCAGGTGTTGCTATGTATTTCCAACATTTTCTGTTTTTATGTTTTGTATTTTTATATTCCTTAAATACAACGCTATCCTTTGTATTCCCCTATGTTTTTGTCAACGTTAATCCTGACTTCTGAAGCAAATACAACCTCAGTTGAGTTCAGATCGTGTTTGACATTGTTTCTTGATTGCATCTAATCTTTATTATCATTACTTCCCTATTTCATAACAATAAACTTGTCTAGCTCCATTATAATCTACATTGTACAACTCGCTATGCATGGAAATATCTTAGAGATAGTAGGAACTGCCAATGCTGGAGAATCTGGGATAACACGGTGTAGAGCTGGATGAACAGAACAGGCCAAGCAGCATCAGAGGAGCAGGAAAGCTGACGTTTTGGGTCGAGACCCTTCTTCAGAAATGAGGGAGGGGAAGGGGATTCTGAAATAAATAGGGAGAGAGGGGGAGGCAGATAGAAGATGGATAAAGGATCAATTCCTCCCACTTCCTACAGACAATAGGGGTGGCCATGGGTATCCGCAGGGGCCCAAGCTATGCCTGCTTCTTTGTAGGTTACGTGGAACAATCCCTCTTCTGTACCTACACTGGCCCTAAACCCCACCTCTTCCTCCGTTACATTGATGACTGTATCGGCGCCGCCTCGTGCTCCCACGAGGAACAGTTCATCCACATCACTAACACCTACCACCTCAACCTTAAGTTCACCTGGGCCATCTCTGATACCTCTCTCACCTTCCTGGACCTCTCTCTGTCCATCTCTGGCATCCACCTGGAAACTGATATCCATTTCAAGCCTACCAACTCCCACAGCTACCGAGAATACACCTCCTCTCACCCACCTTCCTGCAAAAAGGCCATCCCCTATTCCCAATTCCTTCGCCTCCGCCGCTTCTGCTCCCGAGATGAGGCATTCCACTCCCGGACATCCCAGATGTCCTTGTTTTTCAAGGACCGCAACTTCCCCTCCACAGTGGTCGAAAATGCCATCAACCATGTCTCTCGCATTTCCCGCAACTCATCCATCACACCCCCTACCTGCAATAACAACCAAAACAGAATCCCCCTCATCCTCACGTACCACCCCACCAACCTCCGAATCCAACGCATCATCCTCTGACACTTCCGCCATCTGCAATCTGACCCCAGCACCAAAGACATTTTTCCCTCCCTACCCTTATCTGCTTTCCGGAGGGACTGCTCTCTCCGTGACTCCCTTGTCCACTCCACACTCCCCTCCAGCCCCACTACCCCCGGCACTTTTCCCTGCAACCGGAGCAAGTGCTACACCTGCCCCTACACCTAACCCCTCACCCCCATCCCCATCCCAGGCCCTAAGAAGACCTTCCACATCAAACAGATGTTCACCTGTACATCTGCTAATGTGGTATACTGTAACTGCTGTTCCCATTGTGGCCTCTTCTACATAGGGGAAACCAAGCGGAGGCTTGGGGACCGCTTTGCGGAACACCTATGCTCAGTTCGCAACAAACAACTACACCTCCCAGTCAAGAACCATTTCAACTCCCCCTCCCACTCCTTGTACGACATGTCCATCCTGGGCCTCCTGTACTGCCACAATGATGCCACCTGAAAGCTGCAGGAACAGCACCTCATATTTTGCTTGGGAACCCTGCAGCCCAAGGATATCAATGTGCACTTCACTAGCTTCAAAACTCCCCTCCCCGACCGCATCCCAAAACCAGCCCAGCTCGTCCCTGCTTCCCTGACCATTCCTCCCACCTAAGCCCCACCTCCATCTCCTACCCACTAACCTCATCCCGCCTCCTTGACCTGTCCGTCCTCCCTGGGCCGACCTATTCCGTCCCTCACTCCCCACCTACATTCACCTTTACTGGCTCCAACCCCGCATCTTTGAGCTGTCTGTCTCCTCTCCACCTATCTTCTCCTTTATCCATCTTCTATCCGCCTCCCCCTCTCTCCCTATTTATTTCAGAATCCCCTTCCCCTCTCCCATTTCTGAAGAAGGGCCTAGACCCGAAACGTCAGCTTTCCTGCTCCTCTGATGCTGCTTGGCCTGCTGTATTCAGCCAGCTTTACATCGTGTTACCATGGAAATATCTTAGTTGTGTATCTGCATACCAGTATGGGAAAGAAAGTTTAAAAAAAAAGGAGCAATTTAGTGGACCTCCAGGGACTTGTGCCAAACTGAGGGAACTGATCCATTAGGCTATCAAGCAATATATAGTCATACTCACAGAATCCTAAATGTTTCAATCAACATCCGGTACTGTATGGGGTTTATTCTGTCCCACCAGGAGACAGATCTGGAAAGATGGCTGCACACTGGCACAAAATTAGGATTGAGTGCCCTTAGGAGTCATTAATCTGGGCCTGATAAAATGTCCAGGGCATAATGAACAAGGACACCTCCGGCTGATTATCACCCAACACTATTTCCAGCTGTTAAATCAATACTCCTACACGTTGAATACAACTAGGAAGAAGAAATGAGGGTAGCATGGGTAGCCGCGATGAGGGCATCAAGTTTTCATTACTGTGAATGGTTTGTAGCATCATTACTTATTGAGCAGACCAAGCCATTAAAGATAAATCTGCCAGACTAACAAGGTGACATGTGGTAAGAGAAGCAATATGAGGGAAAGAACCCACTTTATCGCTTCCTCAACAATCTATTTTTCAATTTATTCACTCAGATATAGGCATTGCTGGCAGGGCCAGCATGTATTGCCTGTCCTTAATTGCTCCTTCAAAAGTGTTGGCAAACTGCCTCTTGAATCACCGCAGTTCATGGCAATAATTACAGTGACAATGCTGTTGCAAGGGATTTTGACCCAGCAATATAATTTCATAATCTACCTGTAACAGAAGCATATGTCCTTAATAATATCAGTACAAGTGAACACTGTACAGTTCTTGAGGTCACAAAGATTTACCTTCACAATGACAGCACCCTCCATTGTATTTTATGGAAATATTACTTTGCAAAATAGGATAGATTAAGTACAGTCTGATGTATATCGTGGCATCTAAGTCAACCAGTGTACAAAATAACCCATTTATCCAGCTCCAAAAATCACAGTTTTGCATACACTCAGCATACACTTCAATGTTTATTTTCAATTATGTAGTGTTACACTCACACTTGTAGTAAGCCTCACCTTTTCACTGCACAAATGCATGTTTTACTTACATGCACCTTATAATGGGACATAACGAATCAAACGGTGATTCTGGTTGCGTTGCAAAGATACACGGGAGTTTAAGACATTTCAAAAAGCCCAATCTTTGCATTGGACACTGAAGACATTTCAAAATTGTGAACACCCACACCAGCAGTTCACATTCATAGTTGATGTATACCTCCACCCCTGTTTTTGGACTAATATTGCAAACCTTTGAAGCCTCGAAAAATATCAATATTTATGGTACATAAGGCACTGTTAACTTCTAAAAGCAGCAGAATTATATTTCACCATAATCTGTAACCTCATGATCCAATATATTCCTCAGTCTACCACAAATGTCAAGCCAATGGATTAATTAGGCTTTCACTCGTGTAGGAAACCTTGACAGGCAAAGCTCAAAACGTACTTAAAAATAAAGTGGCAAACATAGTGAAACTACAACACAGGACTAAATACATGCTAAACAACATAAGCAGCACGTAATACAGAGAGCTCTGTGATCCTACCACGAACAGTCCTGCCAAAACTCTAGAGTACGGCTATAGCCTATCTGAATGGTAATGTTAAGGAGTTCATCAGGATGGCGTTTGCAGCTCAATCATCATCAGTTAATCAATTACTCCCACCATCAGAATGTCAGTTTGGAATATCAATGTGCAATCTTCAGTGTCCATTTGCAACATCTTAGACACTGCAGGTTCATATATAGCAATGAATGGACAACACACGGACAACAAATTTGCTCTTTGTTTTAACCTCAGCCTGTATATTTTTTATAATTCCCTGGAGTTATAGCAAGCCTAGAATTTGTTGCCCATCCACGACTGCCTTTGGACTGAGTAGATTTATTGACATTGTCAAAAGGGGCACTTAAGAGTCAACCATATTGTGGTAAGTCTGGAGTCACATGTAGGCCATTCCAGGTAAGGATTGCAAATTTTCTTCCCTAAAGGATGTTAGTAAACCAGAGGAATTTTTAATAGTGTCTTAGAGATCTGCAGCACAGAAAAAGACCCTTCAGCCCATGTTGATCAAAAACGACTACCTAACCATTCTAATGGCTCATTTTCCACCACTTGACGCACAGACTTATATGTCAGGGCACTGCAAGTGCACATTTAAATTTTTTTAAAATGCTATCACCCTAACAGGCAGTGATTTCCAGATTCAAACCACCCTCTGTGTGAAAATGTTTCCCTCACATTTCCTCAAAACTTCAATCTATACCCCTAGTCATTGAAACTCCTCCCCAATAATAAGAAATGTTTCTTCCTTTCAATCCTACCTATGCCCCTCCTAATTTTATAAATCTCAATCATTTCCTCTCTCAAACTCCGTTGCTCTATGGAAAACAACCTCAGTCTGTCCAATCTCTCTTCATAACAGAAACTCTCCAGCTCAGGCAACATCCCGGTAAATCTCCTCTGCACCGTCTCTAGTGCAACCACATCTCTCCTATCATGTGGATTCCAGAACTGCAAACAATACTCCAGCTGTGGCCTAACCAATGTTTGATACAGTTCCAGCATAACATCCCTGCTCTTAATTTCTATACCTTGGCTAACATAGACAAGTATACCATATGCTTTCTTAACCACGTTATCCACCAGAACTAATACCATCAGGGACCAGCGTAAATACATGTCAAAGTCCCCCTGATTCTCTGTGCTTCCCATGATCCTACCATTCATCATGTATTCCTTTGCCTTGTTTGTCCTCTTCAAGTGCCATCACTTCACATTTATCTGGATTGAATTCCATTTGCCATTGATCAGTTCATCTGACCAGCTTGTCTGTATCCTCTAGTAGTCTCAGGCTCATTATTTATCACTCCACCAATTTCTGTATCGCCTGTGAACTTACTGAACAGCATTCCTACATTCAAATCTAATTCATTTATATGAACTGCACAACTGGTACCCAAATATTGGCAACTGTGGGACCCCACTGAACATTGACTTTCAGTTGGAAAAACATCCCTCAACCATCACATTCTGCTTACTGTCACTTAGCCATTTGTGGATCCAACAGCTGGATTACAAAAACTATGCGCACAATTACTGAGACTAGCTTCCAGATTTATTAGCTGTCTTTGTGTAATTTTCATGTATTTTCACAAAGCATTGTACTGCGCCTCTGACTAAATAGCCCAGTGACATTACCAATATGCCACCATCTTCTCCTTATCATTCAACTAAATTGAACTACCCTTACACAGATTCTCTGTCTTGAGACATTTTGAATCCCTGATTATTTTCCAGCTCTTTGCTTAATTACTGAAAATTTAAATGCAGCATCATGAGCTCCCTGCATCTGTTACTCTACTTCCTGGCAAGTGACAAATGACACTGGCAGGAAACCAATGAAACATAGGGCATTGGGAAATGCTTTGTCAGTAGCAACAAACAAGTGATGGTGAAGTGATACCTGATTTTATTTTTCATTAAATTTTAGAGCTTCCCAGTTTACAGTCATGAAGACTGCTCCCAAACAAACAATAGATTGCTCAGCACAACTCTGGACTTCACCTGATGAAGAAGCAGCCTCCGAAAGCATGTGATTTCAAATAACCCTGTTGGATTATAACCTCATATTGTGTGACTTCTGATTTTGTCCAACTCTGGACAGGTGACAGTTAGAAATGCTGCTCTCTTCACTTCTTCAAAAAGCAGAACTGTCTACATTTGTAAGCACCAAGCAGAAAATCCACAAACCAATAAAGCAGTAAAATTTTATTTTAATTTCTCTTCATGTGGAGTGCATCTCCTGTAACTTCCATGTAGAAGTAATACAATTTATTATTCAGATTCCCTGAAAAAGTTAGTGTCTGTCTAAGTTTAGAGAGGCACAGATAATAGTATTCCATATCTGAACAAATTAAACACAGTATAATACTATCCTTTACACTGTGACAATAGTGGAAAGTGAACTCAGGTCTGTAACCTTACAGGTTCAGTAATTCAGCACTGAAATGCATGAAGAAGCTGAACAGCGTAACGTCAAATTATGAATGACTCAATTAAGACAAAGATAGAAAGCTGGAAACTATAGGCCAGTTTATCGAATTTGCTAGAGTTCATGGTTGACAATATATTAGCAAGACATCTAGAAAATGAGAAGACAATCCGGCAGTGTAAACATAGTTTTGTGAGATAGAAATCACGTCTACAAATTTATTGGAGTTCTTTGAGGATGCACTAAGGGTGGTGGGTATAAGGGAATCAGTATGTGTAATGTATTTGGATTTCCAAAAAGAACTCAATAAGATCATAGAATCCCTATAGTGCAGAAGGAGACCATTCAGCCCATGGAATCCATGCCATCCGTCAACAGCATCCAGACCCAGCCCCCCACTGTATCACATAACCCAATATCTACGCTGGCTGATTCACCTCACTTGCAGACAGTTGCCTGAGGCTGGGATCAAACCTGGGTTCCTGGTGCTGTTTGGCAGCAGTGTTAACCACAGAGCCACTATGCCATTCCAAGATGTCACATAAAACATTACAACACAAGAGTTCATAGGGCAGATTTTGAAATTCACTGCAGTGGCATGAGCGATTGTGATAATGCTGGGAGTATGAGGAAAATTTAAAAACGTCTGACATCAAGAAAGAGTTCTGCAATTTTCCCCTTTAGCCTTAAATGGTAAATGAGAATCCCTCTGTTGAGCAGTAATACCTTATTTCCATGAGATTGCATCTTATTATTTCTCCATCTTGCTTTACTATAAGGTATTTCCAAGTCTCAGCTTCTTCCCTGAGGCACTACATGGTACAAATTCCTGACATTAAGTCAGTGCACATAACTGACAGCTGCAGCTAACCAATTGCTTGTCATGGCCTTCATTCAACTCTGTCTTTCCCACAATGTCTTTGCATGCTCCTTGGCCACCATTTTCCTCCACCCTTTGTCCATACATGACAGCATTGTCAAACCAGCAACCTCACCACAACATCATGTCTGCCATTAAACTATGTACCAACTCTTCTACTTTGCTTTGCCACTGAGGGATAACTTCAATTTGCATGCTTCTGCCAGGTCACCTTGCGCACAGGAACACACATACATTTAATAGCCTTCAACTTGCTTTCTTAGTTGTCACTCATTTTACATTTACTTAGTTGCTGCCAGCCTCTGTGCACTTCACATTGCTTTCTTCATGCATAATCACTATTTCAGTATGACTTACAAGCTGTCACATTCAAGACTGAGTTAGACAGATTTCTGATCTATAAGGAAGTCTACATTAAGTGGGGCAGGGGTGGAGGTGTTGGTAGTGGTGGCAGTGTGGGGCTGAGCAGATATGTGGAGTTGTGACCACAGTCAGGTCAGGGATGATCTTATTGAATGGCAGAGCAGAGTCAAATGTCTGAATAAAGAGATAACAAGGTGTAGAGGGTCTAGGCCTGAAACGTCAGCCTTCCTGCTCCTCTGATGCTGCTTGGCCTGCTGTGTTCATCCAGCTCTACACCTTGTTATCTCAGATTCTCCAGCATCTGCAGTTCCTACTATCTCTCAAATGACTGAATGACTGACTGCTATTTCTAATTGTTATGTTCTTCGTGATTGTAAAATAACTCACATGATAGAGATTTGTTAAGTGCATCCACATTAATCACACCTGAATCAATGCATCTCATATTTGTAAATAAATTACAACAAGGAAATAAGTGCTGTAAATCAGATGCGATAACCACACTTATGACTTTAAGCCAGCATGCATTAAGAGTGACTGGACTCGAAATGTCAACTCTGCTTTGTCGTCACAGATGCTACCAGACTTGCTAAGTTTCTTCAGCAATTTCTGTTGTCATTTCAGATCTCCAATATCCCGCATTTCTTCAGTTTATTTGGACTAAACACTCTTGAAGCAAAAGCAGAGACTCAGTAGAGTTAGAATCTATACAATGTGGAAACAGACCTATGGCCCAACAGGTCCACACAGACCTTCCAAAGACCATCCCACCCAGACCCATCCCCCTATCCTGTCCCTATAATGTTGCATTTCCATTGGCTAATGCACCTAATCTCAACACTACTGTTAATTTAGCATGGTCAATCCATCTAACTTGCACATCCTTGGACTGTGGGAGAGAACCAGAGCATCTGGTAGAAACTCAACACAGACATAAGGAGAACATGCAAACTCCACACAGACAGTTGCCCACGGGTGGAAGTGAAACCAGGTCCCTGGTGCTGTGAGGTAGCAGTGGTAACCACTGAGCCATCATGAACTATTTGCATTAAACAGTCATGCAGTTCATCATTTGAAAAGCCTCCTATCCTCCTCACTGTTAGATGATATAAAAGCTGTGTGAATGCAGTATTAGAGCTATATTTGAGGCTGAGACATGGAAATTCACACCTGCTAGGGATGCACAAAGTAAATTTCCAATCTCAGTTTCAATTTCAAAATTTGCAGAGGACATCAGATTGTAATGCCTGGTTAATATAATTAAACTGTGTAAAAAGTACAGATGACATTAATAAGTTCACAAAATGCATATATAATTGGCTAATAAATTTTAATACTAATTGTAAACTGGTGTATTTTGATCAGGGAAAAAGGAAGACATATACTGCTCAGATACTCAGGATTTGAATGAAAACAATCCAGAAGTACAGATACTCAAAGTAGCAATGCAGTCTAAGAAGTCTACAAGGAAACCAAAGCATGTACTGATGGATTCATTTCTAAAGGGAAAAATTTGGAAAAAAGAGAAGTTATGTTAAACTTGTATCAAGCCAAAGTTAGGTCAGATTTGAATTATGTGCACCTTTCAGTTCTCTGTCTTATAAAAAGCATATACTGTCTTCAGAAGAGGTCCAGAAAGGATTCAAAAAGATGATATCAGACCTCTCAGGAGTGAAATTAGGACACATTTCTACAAGCACAATGTTGCAGTTTAGAACACTTGCACAAATTGGAATTGATTCCAAATTAGTGATTTCTTTTAATACTGATTTTGTTAACCATGGGTGTTATAAGACACAGGGCAAAGATGTCCAGTAAGGCCACAGAGTCTACTCCTGTCCATATGTTCCTTGACTTGAGAAGTTAATCTTCTCAGGAAAGGCTAAACAAGTTGGGGTACTTTTCCCTAGGAATAGTTAGCCTGAGAGTTAGCCTGCTGTAGCTCTTTAAGATAATGAATGGATTTAATAGAAAAGATATATAGAAGAAATTTCCACTTTTAGTGAAACCAGACAGAACGAATAAATCCAAAAGGGAATTCAGGTAACAAAGTCTTCACCCAATGGCCATTAAAAAATGAAATATATCTCAAGGAGTAGTTAATGTAAATGGTATTGATGGATTTAAGGTAACGTTTAATTAGCTCATGAAGAAGAAAGTAATACAAAAGATATGATGATAGGGTTAAATTGAATATGATAGATTGAGTCATCATATGGAGCACAAATGGCAATAGAGATGAAATAGGCCAATTGGCCTGTATCTGTGTTGAGTTATACTTCTTCTTTGTAAAAATACACTTTATTCATAAATTATCCATAAGTACATCACCAAACTGTTCAGGTGGGTAGAAATAATTCCATAGAGGCTGGTATCGCATCACCAAATCACCAGTTGTTTACACGTGGAAAGCCCTTGACATTGCAGAAAATACATTAAAAGTATTACATTTTTAATTTGAGCATTTCACTTTTAGGTGCCTCAATCCAAATGTAAAACTTGGGACATCAGACTAAATATGACAAAAGACAGTTTACATTCAAATACAACTTATGCGGAGGGCTCTTGTGGTGCGATGATAGAGTCCCTACCATTGAGCTGTGAGACCTAGGTTCAAGTCCCTGCTCCAAAGGCATGTCAATAACATGTCTGAACAGGTTGATTAGAAAATATCTACAACTCATGAGAGGGTTTGTAAGTTAATAGATTCTCAGTATATCATATACCTTAGACTATGGACAAAAACGTGCACTGCACCCTGATGAAGGCTATCCAAGCTTTAGTGCATACCTCGGATATTGGAATGTTCCAGTCTGCAACACTTGGTCAAGGTCAAATCTTTGTTCTAGAAGACCAACGAGTTTCAAACAGACAAAAAAGCATCTTTCACTCAGTTGATGGTCCTCCTGGCACGAATAACATTTGTCTCAATGTACATCATAAGGAACAGGCCATAGACCACAGAGTGCACAGGAGCTGCTCGGGACAAACCTCAACAAAACTCATCACATCTCTCTCCTGAAAATGTTTGCAAAGGCACATTCCAGAAGGATGTGTGTGACTGTCTCTTCACCACTGCAGCAATCTTGAGGGCAGTATGAAGTAGTTCAGAAAATCTAGGCATGCATGGAAGAACTGATGAGTAGTGCCTTCTCACTACCAGGCAAGCTACATCTTAGCACTATTTGGAAAGTTCTGGTGATGAGGCATTCTGCCAAATCCTTTTGACAGTCTGCTCATAGAGCCAGGCGGCAAGCTTGACCTTCTTAAGAATTAACAGAGCCTTGAGTATGTTACATGCTGACCACTGCTTGATAAATTTATGGTCAAAGTTATTTTTCCGTACAAACTTTGATATGGTGATATGGTTTGGTCCAACTACCTGGAGCGTTCCATGATGACATGGCCAGAGCCATCCTTCTATAAGTTGACAGGTAGAATCTCAGCATGTAGTGATACTTGATGCTTGCATGCCAAACAGCTTGATGCAGCCACAAAATTAGATGGCCATCAGGATGTGGCCGATGTTGGGTACATTATTTCTTCATTATTCAGAGACTTGGACATGGCAATCCTGCAAACATGATCCAACTTTGACCTTTGGTGATTTAGAGGATGGCTCCAGCAATTGCTGTTACACAGGCTTGGGGAATGAGCCATACCAACACCATCGAAAGCACCTCATACCTGAAGACCAGCTTTTTGCCTACAGTGGAAATGGAGTGGTGCTCCCATAGGCACGGTTTCTGCCTCACCTTGGTGAATCCCTTCTGAAAAATTTTGACATACACCACTGCCCATGACCATTATGGCCAGGTGACCAGCAGCAGGCTGGCTAAGAGCGACAATCAAGCATGCTGGAAATTTTGGTCAAGTTAGCATAAACTCTGACCTTGGTTAAAACTGCAGCCAGAGCCTGCAGTTTCCTGTATTGACCAAATAAGACAAGTGACATGTTGGTCTCTAGACATGCTGGCACCACCATTACCTTATATGGAGTACAGTATGTGGCTGTTCACAACTTTGTATAAACATTTGGGAGTTGTTTACCAGTAAACTCCATTGGCTGGGATCAAACAACATGATCAGGTTTTGGTCAATTCATTGGCTTAGTGCCAGAGAAGTTTCTAGGAAAACAACACATAAAGTACACAAAAACATAAAGGTGGATAAGTCTCCAGGATCTGACCAAGTGTACCCCAGGATGTTGTGGGAAGCTAGGGAAGAAATTGCGAGGCCCCTTGTAGAGATATTTGTACCATTTACAGACACAGGTGAGGTGCCAGAGGACTGGAGGGGAGCTAATGTTGTGCCTTTATTTAAGAAAGGCTGTAAAGAGAAACCTAGGAACTATAGACCAGTGAGTCTGACATCATTGGTGGGTGGGTAAGTTATTAGAAGGGATTCTGAGAGATACAATTTACATGCATTTAGAGAGGCAAGGACTGATTAGAGATGGTCAGCATGGCTTTGTGCGTGGAAAACTGTATCTCAAAATTTGATTCAGTTTTTTGAGGATGTGCCCAAAAAGATAGATGAAGGCAGAGCAGAAGATGTTGACTGCATGGAGTTTAGTAAAGCCTTTTACAAGGTTCTCCATAATAGACTGGTTAGTAAAGTTAGATCACATGTGATTCAGGGAGAGCTTGTCAATTAGATACAAAATTGGCTTGATGGCAGGAGACGGATAGTGGTGTTGGAGAGTTGTTATTTGGACCAGAAGCCTGTGACCAGCAGTATTCTGCAGGGATCAGAGTTGAGTCCACTGTTGTTTGTAATTGAAATAAACGATTTGGATGAGAATTTAGGAAATTAGTAAGTTTGCAGATGACACTAAAATAGGTGGTATAGTGGACAGTGAAGAAGGTTATTTCAGGCACTCACCACCCTTTGTGTGAAAAACTTGCCCTGCACCTCTTTTTTAAACTTTCCCCCCTCGCACCTTCAATCTGTGTCCCCTAGTAATTGACCCCTCCATCCTGGGATCAAGCTTCATACTTTCCACTCTATCCATGCCATTCACAATCTTTTAAACTTCTATCAGGTCACCTCTCAACCTCCTGCATTCCAGTGAAAACAAACCCAGTCTATCCAACTTTTCTTCATAGCTAAAATCCCATACCAGGCAACATCCTGGTAAACCTTTTCTGTACACTCTCCAAAGCATCCGCATCCTTCTGGTAGTGTGGTGACCAGAACTGTACACAATATTCCAAGTGTGGCCTAACTAAAGTTCTATAAAGCTGAAACATAACTTGTCTATCCTTATATTCAATGCCCTTTCCAATGAAGGCAAGCATGCCATAAGCCTTTTTTTATGACCTTATCTACTTGCGCTGCCACGTTCAGTGATTTGTGAACCTGCACACACAGATCCCTCTGCATATCAATGCTCCTATGGGATCTGCTATCCATTGTATAATTTCCACCTATATTTGATCTTCCAAAACCTCACGTTTGTCCGGATGAACAGTTGCGCTTCCATGTTCGCCAGCCGTTCATCATGCATTAGCTTTTATGTTTTGTTCGTTGTTACTTGAAATTATTAAACCCATGTTTGGATTTAGATAAATGCTCCAAGTGTCCAAACATCTCAAGGTCCAAGCCTTTTCCTGTTGCTGGATAAGCTCCTGCATCGCTGTGGTGTCAGTGAACTGCTGCACTCTTGCATGGCAGAGATGGATGTCCTGTTTCCCCTGAGGGCACTATCTCATCTGAGTGTCATTGAAAGAGACATGCAGCTGGGAAATCAGGTTTGGCATCAGGCTAAAAATCTGGGAGTGCAGCTGTTCCACTTGAGTCATAGTCAAGAGCATTGCTGCTCCCAGCTGCTTGGAGCTGGGGTGTTTTGTGTGCATGGAGACAGTAGGGACTGCGGATGCTCAAGCTAGAGTCAATAAATGTTAAATTGTAAAAGCACAGCAGGTCGTACAGCATCCAAGGAGCGGGGAAGTCAATGTTTCGGGCTGAAATCCTTCAGCAGGACTGGGTGCATTGCAGGTCCTAGCATCCCAAAGGAGGTTCTCCTCAGGGTTTTTGTTACCTCCAACATTTCTGAATGGGGATCCTTCATATTCTTCCTGTCCTTGCCACTTTGCCACTTTTTCTGTTTGTGCCCATTCTTCTATGCTTCTTCATCAGGGGAAGCCACTGGTGTCTCACTGGGACAAATACTACTGTACAACATTAGAATAGGCCAGATGAATTGATCACAATGAAAAAGACTAATGCATAAAGTCAAAATTATTGCTCTCATACATTTTTTGGTGCAAGTTATTTACTTTATTACAGTAAAACATGTTATGTGACAACAACAACAACTTGAATTTTTCTAGCTCCTTATTATTTTAAAATGTTCCAAGCAACTTCTCAGGAAGTAACAAATGACACAGAACAATATGTTCAAGTGATTGAAAATTAAGCCAAAAAAGGGTTAAGGAGCATCTTAAAGAAACACAGAGAGGATGAGAGGTGGATAAGTTTTGGGAGAGGATTATGGAACTTCGAATCTCGGCAGCTGAAGGCATAGTTGGAATAGCTGAAGCGACAGAAGTGGGGCATATACAAGGGGTCAAAATTGGAGGAGTGCAGCTAATTCAGGTTTTTTAAGGGTTGATGAAGATTATGGTGATAAGGCAGTGCAAGATCGTGGATGGGCTTGAGATAAAAGATGTGAATTTTAAAACCGTACTATTGCTCAACTAGAGCCAATATGGTGGGTGAAAGGTTGATGCAAGTTTAGACATGGTCTACAGAGCTTTGGATAAGCTCAAGTTCATGGAGATTTAAAGATCAGAGCCTGCCAGGAGAGTGTTTTGATAGTCAAGTGCCAAATCTGGAGTGTCTTTTGTAAGGTAAAATGCAAAACTCCCACTGTACAAGACCCAATTTTGAGTCCTGCAGGTGTAATCACACCCACTGGGGCAAATGTGATTATGTTTAGTTAAAGAAATGACTTTTCTAAAACAAAACATAATTAAAAGAAAGCAGATCAGTCAGGTAAGTGCTCGATGATGTGACTAGATCTTGTATTGTGTGTTAAATGAAAAGTCTACACCAGAGGAAGTCTTGTCAAAGCATCACTAAAAATTGCTGATAGACTCATTAAGGCAAAAGAAAGACAATTTCTGTAGCCAGTAAAGTCCCTTTCAGTATTGCTTACCGATTTTCCATACATTTATCAAAGTAACATTGTTGAAACTTGTGCTTTGCAGTGATTTGTGCTCAAAACACAAGGTGACATGTAGTTACATGAACCACAACATGTTTTTTCTGTCCATGTGGATTACACGCTGTACTGTTTGGTTAGTACTGAGGATTATTAACAGTAAGCAGGGCAGAATTAGGTGTGATGCCAGAAGCTAAAAGTTTGTTCTTCCAGAATATGCAAATTAATCAGATCCCTGTGCTAAAGTTCTTACTACTATTTCTCATGTACAATTTTAACTGTTGTCGATGTAATAAGTAAAACAAACTACTTTCCATTTGCTGCTGTTTGTCTGAATGATTTTCTGTAAGAACAGTTTGGATGAAGAAACTTCTATTTTTTCCATTCCACCAAATTATGGCAGAATGTCATGCAATCCCTTACTTATTTCCTTCTTGACACAACACTCTGAACTACTAACAAGTTGTCCAGAAGTCAATGCTAATTAGCAGGGCTGTTAATTTGATAGGTTACATGAGAACAAACTGCATCAAATGAATGCACAAGAAACAGGCACTGCATTGTAAATCTCCTTTTCTTTTTAGTAGTTATTCTTATATCCACCTACTCAGATGTCCATAACAATGCCTGAATCCATTCTCACCTCAGATCATCCATGCCTTTGTCATCTCTATACTTGTCTATAAAAATGCCTTGGCCTCCTCACCTTCCAAATTTTGATCTTCTGTGAGCATGTGGTTATACAAAACTCTGGTGTCTGTCTCCTGATTCACACCAAATTCAGTTCACCCACCAGCCGCATGCTCATTGGCACATGCTGGCTCCTGATTAAACAGTTTTGAAGTTGTCATTCTAGTTTTCAAATCCATCTCATATCATGATCTCATCATGTTCTTATAATTTGCTACAGCCCTTCTAGACATCTGCATTCTATTAATTCTGGCCTTTTAAGTATTTCTGATTTTTATCACTCCACCACTGGTGGCTGCACCTTCAGCTGCCTAGATCCTAAGCTCTATCTCAATGCTTTCCATCTTCCTGATTCTCTTTCCTCATTTAAGGTGCTCTTAAAGCATTACTCCTTGACCAGGTTGGGAGGTGATGGCCTGGTGGTATCATTGTGAGACCATTAACCCAAAACTCAGCTAAGAAACCTGGGACCTGGGTTCAAATCCTACCATGGCAGATGCTGGAATTTGAATTCAATAAAACATCTGGAATTAAGAATCTAATAATGACTATGAACCCACTGCCAATTGTTGGAAAAACCCATCTGGTTCGCTGATGCCCTTCAGGGAAGGAAACCGCCATCCCATCTGATCTGGTCTACATGCGACTTTCAACTGCGGTCTGAAATGGCCAAGCAAGCTACTCAGCTGTATCAATTGCTATGAAGTCTCAACAAAGGAATGAAACCGATGGACCACCTGGCATTGACCTAGGTACCAGAAATGACAATGGCAAAAACAGCCCCGTCAGCACTGTAAAGTCTTCCTTACTAACATCTGGGGGCTAGTGCCAAAACTAGACAGTGGCAAGTAACATTACACCACACAAATGCCAGGCAATGACAATCCAAGGCACAATCCAACCACCAGCCTTTGACAATCAATAGCATTACCATCACTAAAATCCCAACTATCAACATCTTGGGGTTACCATTGCCCAGATGCTCAACTTGACTTACCACATAAAGATAGTGAATACGACAGTAGGTCAGAAGCTAGTAACATTGCAGCAAGTAACTCACCTCCTGTCCATCATCTACATGACACAAATCAGGAGTATGATGGAATACTTCCCACTTCTCTAAATCAGTGCAGCTCCAACAATATTCAAGAACCACCCAGGATAAAATAGCCTGCTGGATTGCCACCACATCCACCAACATGCACCCTCTCCACCACTGACACTCAGTAGTAGCGTAGCGGTACATACTATCTACAAGCTGCACTGCGGAAGTTTGCCAAAGATCCTTATATAGCACTTTACAAAGCTACGACCACCTCCACCTAGAAGGACAAGGGCAGCAGATACATGGTAATACTATCACTTGCAAGTTCCCCTCCAAACCACTCACTATCTTGGCTTGGAATTATATCACTGTTTCTTTGTTGTCACTGGGTCAAAATGCCCAGAATTCCCTTCCCAATGGCATTGTGGGTCTACCTACAGCACATGGACCACAGTTCAAGAAGACAGTTCACTACTACCTTGTCAAGGGCAACTAGGGATGGGCAAGATATGTTGGTCAGCCAGAGATGCTCAGATTCCATGAAAGATTAAAAAAAAAGCCCATCTGTCCTAATACGTATATTGTGTCAAACTTTGTTTTGAAACATTCCTGTAATACACCTTATGAAATTTCACTACAGTAAAGGCATTATATAATGCCAGTTGTTGTTATCTGTATGCACCCAATACAGCTAATGTTCATTTTCACATAAAACATCTTTTTTGTCTCTCAGTCCTTCAAGAAACATCTGATTTAAATTCTATGCTTTAGCAAAGAGATAAGTGTCAGGTCTAACAATGAAAAGACTGTCTTAGGTGCCCTAAAGCAAGACCATGGAATGATCATGTTGCTGCTGGAACAAAATTGTATTTTACCCTTAAAAATGTATAGGTGATAGTGCTAGTTTGGTGCTAAACCTCAAACTGGGTTTCTGACTGTAATGCTTTAGAAGACTCTTAAAATCTCTCGTCTGGTCTCATATTAAACCAGCTTCATGTTTAACATTTTAACTTTATGTGAAGAATGCTTCAAAAAGTTATTAATATTAAACTCCTTTGCTTTCGGAAACCCCACGAGCCACAGCCATGTAGTGGGTGGGCTGCTGTAGTGATAGAATTTGGCATGTCATGTTTGATTAATGCTTTGAAACTGCTGAAACGGTTCATTGGTCTCTAATACCTTCTTTGAGAGAGAACAAAGGTACTATTTCAGGTACAGTGTTTTTAAAAGTGCCCTTGGCTGCTTCAGTGCAGGCCTATAGTGCAGTACCAAGCAGCCTGTACAGTAAGTCACTATCCTTTAGAAAATGCTCTTTCATTGACTCAGTAAAGAAATTCCTTCAATTCTGCTTTTATAGTGCCTGCCAGATTGATTTCAACAGGTGTACAGAACAATGACTTGTCTAAGTACTTTGCTATTTAGGCAAATATGTTCATGGCCATTACTTACTTTATCAAAGACCTTGTCTATTTATTCATAGATAAACCTGATTTTTCAGACTTCTAGGGAAGAAAATCCTTCTGCTTTCAAGTTCCAAACAGCCATCTGAAGTCCATTCCTTGTATCATACACGGGACTCTTATAGCACAGAAGTCACTATCCAGTGGAACATACCCGTCCCTGAACATTTCTCCATTCTGTGTACATCTTTACACGTATAATCTGATTTGCTCAAAGTTTTGACAATGGTTTTGAACTATTGGATAATATCTTAAATAAGACTAACCGAGGATGTTGGCCAGTACTGAACACAGTTTCACTCAGTACCTCTTTTATTGAGCTTCTTTCCACTGGCAACACTCTTCAGCAAGTTAATTATTATTATCCTCTATCAGCACATGCCTAAAGCATTTGATAATAGCATGCTGCACAAAGAATTTAAGTCACTTTGATGTTACTGTACAATAACACCACTAAAAGTAAATAAAGTCTGTCTGATTTGGAATGCATTTTTCTCCCTCCGCATAAACTGTTGCACATTTAACATGATTTTGGCAGCAGTAAAAAAAAGTATTGTATTCATCAGAGCATGAATGAATGAGTACTGATAAATCAGGTTGCTTGAAGTTGTGTTGGATTTTCATTCTGTGGGAAAAATTTTCCTTGACCGCTGTATTAAAATCCTGCTCCACCCTAACCCTCTGGTTTATCTCTGCTTATGTTATAACTTCAGCACTTTGAGAATTGTGTATCTTTTATCGTCTTGTAAGCAGCAAACACTGAATGTTGGGCATGTATTGAAGTCTGAGTTGCATATTACTGAACCTAACTCCTTCAGAGGGATCATAGAAAATTAGAAAATGAAAACTAGGAGCAGGAAAAAGCCATTCAACCTTTTGAGTCTTCTCCACCACTAAATATGATCATGACTGGTCTTCTATCTCAATGCCACTTTCCCACTTTCTCTCCACATCCAGTGATGTCTTTAATATCGAAGATTTATCAATATGTTTCTTGAATATACTCAGGTACTGGCCTCCATAGCCTTCTGGCACCAAATTCCACAGGTTGACCACCCTCTGGGTCTCCTCAACTCAGTCTTAAATGGTCTACCTTGTATCCTGAGGCTGTGAGCCCTTGTTCCAGATGCCCAGTCAGGGGAAACATCCTCTCTGTATCCACTTTGAGTGGCCTTGTTAGAATTTCATATGTTTCAAAAAATTCCCTTATTTTTCCAAACTCTACTGAATAAAGGCCTAGTCAAGCTAATCTCTCATCCTATGACCATCTTGCTATCCCCAGTATCAGCCTGGTGTAACTCCACTGCAGTCCCTCTGTGGCAAGTATATTCTTTCTTGTGTAGGGAGATCAAAACAGCATACTTCAGAAATTGTAATGAAGTCAGCCGGAGGGTCCTCAAAGAATATGAGTTCCTGGATTGGGGCTGTTAACCTGGTCCAATCAGAGAGGTCTGGCTGATAGATATAAACAGGAGTGTGAGAGGTTCTGTTTACTTTGAGAGCTGGCCCTGAGGAAGCCAGACTAATGTCAAGTACTGTGCACATGTTAATAAAGGATGACTTTGTGCTGGGATGCCGGCCTGTGTGGAGTTATTTCACACACAACACTCCACACCCTTCTCACCAAGTTTCTGTATTACTCAGTAAGACATCCCTCCTTCTGAACTCGACTCCATGAAGGCTAATGTATCACTACCTTCCTAATAGATTATTGTACCTGCCTATTTACTTTTGTTAACCAGTGTACAAGGACACCCAGACGAGTGTAGAAGGACACCAAGATCCCTTTGTACATCCACATTTTCGAATATATTGCCCTTTAAGTGCGACTGCCTTTCTGTTTTTCACACTGAAGTGCATAACTTTACATGTATCCATTTAATACTGCATCTGCCATGGATTTGACACAAACACTAAAAGTAATATACTTCAGTGGTCATAACGTTGATCTATTCTGTCTCCAACAGTCAGACCTCTACAAAATGGTGAGAAATCAGATTATCATTTACTACAGTGCATGGCAGTTGCCCATGTGATCTGGATTTGTACAATTAACCTGCAGACAAGCATGACATTCAATTTACACACATGGTTTCATAATTAACATGATAAATGATCACATTAATAAGTGATCACACATTCTGCTTTTGTATTATTGACTTGAGTAGAAGTGTCGACCAGATTACCAGAAAACCTATCTTCAAATATTGGCATCGAGTTGTTTACCTCTGCCTGAATAGACAGACAAAATTTCTGTTTCATGCAAGTCATTGCACTTCCAAAAATGTGGCATCTGCTCAATATAACACTACATGTCAGAGTAGACTGTATGTTTTTCAAATTCTGCAAAACTATACTAACACTAACATACTAATTAATGCCACCACAAATGGAAAGATTGCATCCAATTAGATAATTTACATACTTGAGAGTGCAGAATACTATATTTCCAGCTGCACTGTTCTCCCTCCAAAATTACTATTAATATTATGCACTAAACATTCTTCTAATAAGATACTTAAGTGCAATGATTGCCTGTAGTATCATGATGTTTGGCACAGTTGTTAACTGCAAATTTGTTTCACAATTATTCAACTACCTAGGACTGGCAGAATATAAGTACTATACCAGGTCAGAAGCTAGTCAAGTTTTTTACTTTGTTTTTCCTCCTATAGATGATGTCTTGGTTGCAACAAAGTAAATTAACACTTCAAGATTAACTAAAAATTCTGCTAGATCTCGCCTTTCATGTTAGAAACTCAAAAAAAATCATAAACAACTGGTCCTTCAGATATCTACATGAAAGTGTGACATCTCCCAGCCATTTGGGACAAGTTCAGCCTCTTTTGTTTGCCAGCTACAAGTAGGTGAAGAAGTTTCACAGTGAGTTTTACAGAAACAGGAGCTGTGTGAATCTAAACAGTTTGAAAGGGCAAGCAAAATGTTTTCTGCTATCAATTTCAGAATGAATCCACTTCCTTCTAAATAATTCCTTGCACTGGAGAAGAAAAGTTTAGCTGCGGCATCATGCTATACTGTCACCCAACATCATACATCAGATGGAAGTGGAGATTTTCATTCAACTAAGTGGTTGACTCAAATATAAAGATATTAGCATATTTTTACCTGATTTCTCCACCCAGTCTATACATTGTATAGATTGTGCATTACCTTTATACCAATACAAAAACTGACCAAAAGTACAAAAAAATTCACATAATTATTCTGGAACTTTTAAATATTCTGTGCGCTAACAAAATACACCTTGTAGAATCTTTTTACAAATTCAAAGATGAATTGTCTGTTAATTTCTAGGACTGTCATTAAATAGTCATTATAAAGTGTACAATAATGGTCTTCAAGTTAAGTTTCACCAACAAGAAAAAGTTCAAATTGCAGACCCACAAAAGATCATTTCTAGCAGATTGATGTACATTATTGTGTTGCCAATTATGACATCCCAGATGTGACAAGCTCAAATAAAAAGACTTAATGACATCATTCAATTACCAAAAGGGACTGACATGAGTGGAATTTTCCTTTCAGTCGTAATACATGAGGGGATTATGACATCATTAGCTTAGCAGTCACAAGGGTTTTCTGTAAGTGGCCTCAGACCAGCTTGTTTTAATTTAGATCTTCACAAAGCATTTGACAATCTTTTTGCTAACTTTGACACAATTTAAATGATACACTGAGGGATAGGAGGGTTTATCATGCCCCATCTGCTTTCCTTGTTGTACAATAGGCACATTCACTCTCCTCCTAAAGCCCCGTCCGCATCATTGTTACTAAAATTTTCAGCTGTGCATTGGATTCTGAACAGGGTTCAGCTGTGTCACAGACTCACAAGTTCCAAGTTCTAAACAATGAAATTGAGATTTTTGGACCAGTTTATCATTCACAACAGCCCTTGATAGGGAAATTCATGGATGAAACACGAAACATCCTCAGTCTCATCTTTGCCTGTGCCCGTGCCTGGTGGCATTGACCTTTGCTATAATAATGCCACAGCGGAACTGGGATGTGCTTCTCAAAACTTACAATTATTCCTATTTTGTAATGAATTCCATGAACATTTGCAGCTGTTTACCTTAATTACTTGCCAGGACGCATCTAGCACGTTGATGTAAGTTTTATTTGCAAACATGATCAATAACAGTGAGCCCAAGGCTGCCAATAATCAATGTATACCACTTGTGTGAACTGTGGTACAACGATTCCTTCCAAATAGAAGATTAAAGATCAGAAAAACTGTATTACCCTTTTGTGCCTTTCCACAGTCCCATTGAAACGTTGGATAAAATTTCTTACCAACAATTTTCCTCCTGGTACTTGATTTTAGCCAATTCTTTTGGGGAGATATGAATTGAAACTTCCCAGTTTGATCATATCCTAGAACTGGCTCAACTGCATGTCAATCTTCTTCCATGTTGGTCACAAACTTTCTGGAGGCAGCTATTAAGAAGTTGCGTTTGGAAACCCCTTGAAGGTACGAATGGTGGACCTTAGGAGTACTCAAAATGTAGGAAATCTCCCTGCAGCTTCGGGGAAAAAAAGCGTTAAAAACATGTCACATTATTGTGCCAGCATATCTCCACACTCATTTACTAGGGTGACTGAGAGAAGATGTCGATGCCCAATTCCCTAATCCCCATTGCTGGGAGAACACCACCAGTTAAATGCTGAGCTCTGACTTGAGCAGGGTGCCCGTGCACTGTCAATAAGGTCCTGATGGTATGGTATCACCTTTCCCTCAAGTGGTACATTAATGTGCCTAAATTGGTGCACGGTACCGAGGGGTAGCTGCTGTTTTATGATGCTGCAACCAATCTTACACTCCAAGTAACTTCGGGGCACCACGAAATCAATTTGTTGTATTACTTCCCTTTTCCTCATTGTATTAAAGATTGCAGGTAGGATCACCATAATTTCTCAAAATGGCACTGGAAAGCAATTGACAGTTGATTTTGAAATGTTGGGCATATTGTTTGAAATACTGACTTTGTGATAAAATTCAAGTGGTACTGCAGATTAAATTGGAACACCAATATCCCACATTTTGGATAAAAACCAAAAGAACAGCGGATGCTGGAAATCAGGAACAAAAACAAAGTTGCTGGAAAAGCCCAGCAGGTCTGGCAGCATCTGTGAAGGCAAAAGCAGAGTTAATATTTTGGGTCCGGTGACCCTTCCTCAGAACTGATGGTAATGTTTTCCCAGCCACCATCAGTTCTGAGGAAAGGTCACTGGACCCGAAACGTTAACTGTTTTTTTTTCCTTCACTGATGCTGCCAGACGTGCTGGGCTTTTCCAGCAACTTTGTTTTTGTTCCCACATTTTGGAGTTGTTGGTTAGCTCATTGAGCTGACTGGTTTTCATGTAAACATTTCATCTCCCTTCTAGGTGACATCATCAGTGCTGCCTAGCCTATGTTGAAGCGCTGTTGTTCTGTCTCGCTCTGAATTTATATGGTCCAGTCTGTCATGGTGGGCAGAGATAGGAAGAACTGCTGATACTGGAGTCAGAGATAACACAGTGTGGAGCTGGAGGAGCACAGCAGGCCAGGCAGCATCAGAGGAGCAGGAAAGTTGACGTTTCGGGTCAGGACCCTTCTTCAAAAATGGTTTTCTCTGCGGCTCCTCAAGCAGACTAAAAAAGATTTTCTCTGTCATGGTGGGAAATCTTGTTTCCGGTTTTGTACCTGTTTTGAGGAAGGGTTACCAGACCCGAAACATTAACTCTGATATTTTTTCTTCACAGATGCCGCAAGACCTGCTGAGCTTTTTCAGCAACTTCTATTCTTGTTCCTGATTTACAGCATCCGCAGTTCTTTCGGTTACTATTTCCACATGTTTGTTTATCACATTGGTGGTTAAAAACCACTGCCTCAACACTCTGGTCAGCCTACCCTATATTAGAAACACATCAAAACTGACTACAAGACTCCTACGATCTCTTGGAATAAGGACAGCCCACAAACCAACAGCCACACTTCGCTAGTTACTCTCAAAGGTGAAAGACCCCATACACACAATGAGCAGGACAAACCTGGTATGCAAAATACCATGCAGCAACCACAAGAAATGCTACATTGGACAGACGGGCGGGAACCTCGTCACCAGGATACAGAAACACCAACTTGTAGCAAAACGGCACAACCAACTTTCCCTCATTTCAATACACTCCGATATAGAAGGACATCAATTTATCTGGGACAAAGTTATAGTACTAGGACAAGCAAAATAAAGACAAGCACGAGAATTCCTGGAGGCCTGGTTTTCAATCACTGAAGCAATACACAAACATGTTGAAATAGACCCCATCTACATATCACTATGGTACAAAATCGGAAACGAGACTGCCCACCATGACAGACTGTACCATATAAATTCAGTGCAGGACAGAACAACAGCGCTTCCGCGGAGGCTAGACAGCACTGATTATATCACCTAGATGGGAGATGAAATGTTTGCATGAAAACTAGTCAGCTCGGCAAACCAATGAACAACTCCAAACGCAACCCGAGCTACAGATCTTCGTTAAAACATTAAATCCCACATTTGTAATAGAAGCACACAGCTTATGAACTCTAATTTCCCCCAGGTATTGCAATCGATGGAAACCATACATTTTCCCAGATAGGAGAGGGAAAACCAGAGGTAAAATCCCTTAGAGATAGTAGGAACTGCAGATGCTGGAGAATCTGAGATAACAAGGTGTAGAGCTGGATGAACACAGCAGGCCAAGCAGCATCATAGGAGCAGGAAAGCTGACGTTTCGGTCGGGCCTAGACCCAGGCTGTGTAAAATCCCTTAGGATTGTTTACATACACCTTCTGCAGTTGTTGCAGAACCATTCGCAGGTATTTACAAGCAGGTAGCCTGTCTGGCTTCTCAATTACAGAATACATATGTCATGGGGAGACTTGTAAACATAGTGCAACATTGTTTCAGATGTATAAATGATAGAAATATTGGAGTCTGCAGCATTCTCAAGGGCACGTATAAGAAAATGCATTATTTCTTGCTGATATGTTATAGCATTCTTTAATTGCATGAATGGATCTGATCATTTATTCAGTCAGTTTCCCCAGTGGAATAGAATGTGGAGTTTGGTTTCACAATTCCCTCCTTAAAACTTGTGTTAATGCCATAGTATTTCCTCGTGTATGTTTGAGCAGTGAAATTTGAATACATTTACTTAGTATGCAGTTAATAAGAGGAACTGTCAAAAATGTTGTTTTTACAACATATTTTGTTTCTGCTGATCAACTTATACTATACCCATAAATTGGTCAGGATCTTAAAAGTAATTTGTAAACTGTGAAGTACTTTGGAATGCCACGTAGATGTGAAAGGCATAATACAAATTCAAGTCCTTTCTTCTTTTAAAGCATTGTGTCTGTGGCTTTCCTATTCAGCGACTGACACAGAAGGAGTGTCTTAAGGTCACACAAAACTACTAAACTGACACTCACATCCAAAAGATGAGAGCAACTACTTGAGGGGATATTCGTTCCATCCTTTTAAAGGAGGAAATATTGAAAGCATGAACAAGCTGTAGGTCCCTCACAACACTGACAATGTTAACAGGTGGCTTATCATAAGGTAGGCTCCATCATTCAGAGATAACGAGTTACAAATTTTACAATGATTGACACAATAGCTTTGTTATAGCACCTCACTATAAACCAACAAACACATTAGTTTCTCCAGGAAGATAGGTGCTGCATTATTATACTGCAGACTCGGGGAAACGTTCAATACTACAAGAAGGCCTTTACAGAGGATATGTTGTGTGCCGTTTCTTCAAATTGCAGGCAGATGCAGTCTTCTCTGACTCATGCTAGAGTGAAAACGACCAGTGTACAAGTAGCTTTCCCTTTGCACCTGCATTTTTTTAGCCATTTTGTTCCTAATGAAAAATGCTAGGAGCTCAAACTATTTCTTTATACAGGCAGGAACCCATTCTGTACAAAAGCCTGAAAAATGGCTGGTATTGTATTCTAAACAAAAGACTTCTGGCTTCAAATTTAAGATTTCCTAATTTTATGGATCATTATTAACATTCTACTAAGTCACTAAGACACTCTGAAATGTAGAAACTCTTTTTTGATTGAAGAATGAATTAATTGTTGTTAACAACAAACACAGAAAATTCTGGAGGAACTCAGCAGATCTGGCAGCATTTATGGAGAGAGAAAGAGAGATAACATTTTGAGTCCAGTATGACTGTTTTCACTGGAACATGCCTCATTCCTGATTATTTTCACTGCCCCTTTCTCTATCTTGCATGCCACTGGCAAGATAGAAAGGGATCAGGATTATAGCCACAAGCAAGGTGGTCAAGAATGGACACCCGTGCTGTTTTGAGGAGCAAGAAGGTTGACAACAGGCAGCGAGTGAGATGGCAAGGTGTTGGGAGTAGGGTAGAGATCAGAAGGCAGCCAATGTTCATCAATGCTGACCGTTACTGTGGCATCACTGATAGCGACAGCACATGGATTGATGCATTTCCTAAGGTTGCAGTGTTAGCGAAAAGTGAAGCATGGGGAAAGAAATGTGTTGCTCAAAGAGCTTGTAGTGATGGGGTGAAATGAAGTGGGTGAAGAATTTAAAGAAAAGAAAGTTGAATTAAATTGGGACAGTAAACCAATGTTAATGAGCAAGGTAGGGATGGTAGATTTGTTATATCTAATCTGGGACAGGATGCAGCCAGATATAATTTATATAAATTGGAGTCAACATCAAATCCAAGATAGGAAGCCAGCTGGGAGCATTATGAAGGGTCTAGAGCTGACTAGTGTAAATAAGCATCTCAGCAGAACTGATGAATATTAGTGTGCCTAATATGCCATCTTGCCGATCAATAAATGTGAGTTTTGAAACTCAGTTCTGAATCAATAAAGATCCCAACAAATTGCATTCTCTAGTTCAACAACTAGAGCTGGATGCGATTCTGTTGTTTACATGTATTGTTGTAAAACTCAAGATGAAAGCAGTTGTGGCCAAAGTAATTGGTGGAAGCACAGAGGTACATGTTATATCTATGAAAGCTGAACCTTTCGTCACCAAGAGACAGCACGTAGCTGAAGAACAGACAAGGATAGGAAAAGGAAAGAAAATCTTCTGAGGTGGTGAAGCAGACTGGAAGAGAAACCAAAGTTAGGGATGTTTTTCTGAACATTTTTCCGAAGAAGGGTCCCAACCTGTAACATCAGCTTTCCTGCTCCTCTGATGCTGCCTGGCTTGCTGTGTTCCTCCACACTGTGTTATCTCAGACTCCAGCATTAGCAGTTCTTACTATCTTAAAGTTAGGGATGCATTAGCTATGTTACAACAGTTAGGAGAAGAGCCATGTACATGATCAGACCCAGAAGATGCAGTACAATATAGCTGAGCAATGAATAGGAGCCATAGGATGAAAAAGCACAATCATATTAAACAACTCAGTGTAGTCAAGGAGAACAAGTCAAACTGATGCACTGCACAGTTAGAGTAAGACATTGTTGTCTTTTATGATGAATGTTTTGAAACTGTGAGCAGAATAGGAGCTAGATTGAAATGATAATAAGGTAGTTTTGCAAGGAATAGGCGCAGATCTGTGAAACCAAGGAAGATAAGAACTTGACTACTGAACACATTGCATTTCTCAAAAAGACACTCCAAGGTGGATTTCTCCATGCAGTCCTGCAAACAGGCCAAAACTTATCACAGTGATCATTTCATGATAGCACATTGATCAAAGAAATGACAGCTATAGCACCTCTAGAAAGTGCCAATTGATCTACTAGGGTAAGAATGTATTTTAGAAGAAAGCATAATGAAAGTTTCCAGCACAATAATGACACACAGAAGTTAGAGAATGAAGGAATCAAAGTTTTGGATAAGCTCAAGTTAATTGTGGATAAAAGATGTCAGTTCGGTCAAGAAAGCATTAGAATAGTCAAATCTGAAATGACTAAAGCATTGTTAAGGGCTTCAGCAGCTTCTGGGCTGCTGAGGTTAGAGAAGATATCAATGATGGCTTGCTAACACTGCGCTCACTGACTTCGTGGGTTCCCAACCTAACAATGCTCAGACATGTAATACTTTCAACTATGGATTCAAAATCATCCACAGCCCTGCACTTCCTTAACTCTGTAACTTCCAAGGATTCTGACCTCTTGTGCTTCCAATTTCTTCCCCTCCCTCATTACACATTAACAACTTGGCCTTGAATTTGGGGGGGGGGGGGGAACAACTGGGAAATTTCTAGATGACACAAAAATTGGCCGTGTGTTGGAAAGTGTAGAGGATAGCTGTAAGCTCTGAAATGATAAAGGTGCGCTGGTGGAGTGGGTATGAAAGTGGCAGATGGTGTTCAACTCTGATAAGTGTGAGGTAATGCATTTAGGGAGGTCAAACAGTAAAAAGGAATACACAATTAACAGGAATATACGGACAGGGGGAGATGAAGTGAAAGATCTTGGGATGCAAGAGCACAGATCCCTAAAGGTAGCAGTACAGTTAGATAAGGTTGTAAAGAAGGCATATGGAATTGCAGTCCTTCATTGACAGAGTTATAGAATACAAAAATAGGTATATAATGGTGAACCTTAGAAGACACTGGCGAGGCCACAACTAGAGTATTTGTGCAGTTCTGGTCCTCACATTATAGGAAAACTGTAATTGCCCTGGAGAGGGTGCAAAGAATATTTACTTGAATGTTGCCAAGGCTGGTGAATTGTAGGTATGAAAGAGATTGAAGAGGTTGGAGTTGTTTTCCTTGAGACAGAGAAGGCTGAGGGATGACATGATTGAAATGTACAAAATGGTGAGAGGAAGAGATAAAATTGATAAGAGGAAACTGTTTCGCTTGGGAGAAAATTAAAAAAAAACAGGAGTCATAAGTTCAAATTAACTGGTAGAAGGATTAGAGGGAACGTGAGAAAAATTGTTTTTTTACACAGAGAGTGGTGAGGGTCTGGAATATGCTGCCTGAGTTGGTGTCGGAGGCAGAGACCTGAAACTCTATTTTTAAAAATGCCTGGATCTGCACCTTAAACTGTAAACTGCAGGGCTATGGGCCACCGGCAGATCAGATTAGAAAGGACATCTGGGTGTCTTTGGGTCGGCATGGATAAAATGAACCCCTGCTGTGCTGTATCATTTGTATAATTCTATGATGCTATTCACATCTGTGTCTTCATCTGTTTACTTTTCTAACCCTCTTCCCTTTAAGGCTCAGTACTAAATTTGTCTGACAATATACTTACGAAGTGCTTTGGGATGCTTCTCTACATGAAATGTGCTATTTAAATTTGTGTTGTTGTTTAGTAAATCAGAACAATCAGTTCCATCACATATACAATGATTGAAAAACATATAAAGAAGTAAAATACATTTGTGCTTCCTACATTTAAAACAGGAATTACACTTCGAAAAAGTACTTCAATGGTTGTAAAGCATTTTGAGACATTTTGGGACTGACTTTGAACAGATCTAGCAACTCAAGACTGGGCATTCATGAGGCACTCCTGTACAATCTTGAATTTATGGGCCAGCATACACCCCACTCAACATTACCATCAATCCAGAGGATCAATCCTGGTTCAATGAAGACTGCAGAAGAGCATGGAAGGAGCAGAACCAGGCATACCTAAAAATGAATTGTCAACCTGGTGAAGCTACCAAACAGAACTACTTGCATGCCAAACAGAGTGAGCAGCAAGTGATAGACAGACCTAAGCGATCCTACAACAAACACATGAGATCTAAGTTCTGCAGTCTTGCCACATCCAGTCATGAATGGTGGTGGACAATTAAACAACTTAGCAGAGGAGACCCCACAAATATTGTCATCCTCAATAATGCAACAGTCCAATACATCAGCGCGAAACACAAGGCTGAAGCATTCGCAGCAATCTTCAACCAGAGGTGCCAAGTGGATGATCCAATTGGCCTCCTTCAATGGTCCCAGTGTCAGTCTTCAGCCATTTCAATACACTCCACATGGCAGGGACCCAGATTTGATTCCACTCTTGGGCGACTGTCTGTGAGGAGCTTGCAGACTCTTTACATGTGTGTGGATTTCCACCAGGTACTCCAGTTTCCTCTCACTGTCCAAAGATGTGCAGGTTAGGCGGAATTAGTCATGCTAAAATTGCCCTTGGTGTCCAGGGATGTGCGTGCAAAGTGGATTTGCCGTGGGAAAATGCAGGGACAGTGCATGGTGGTGGGATGCTCTTCAGAGGTTTGATGTGGACTCAATAGGCCAAATAGCTGTAGGGATTCTATGATTCTATGTAACAATAGGAGGCACTGGATATTGCAAAGGATATGGACTGTGACAACATTTCAGCAATAGTACTGGAGACTTGTGCTCCAGAACTTGCTGCTCCCCTTGCCAAGCTCTTCCAGTACAGTTACAACACTGGCATTTACCCAACAATGTGGAAAATTGCACAAATCCAACTGGGCCAATTAACATCATATCAGTCTACTCTTGACCATTAACAGAGTGATGGAAGGTGTCATCAACAGCGCTATCAAGCAGTACCTGCTCAGCAACACTGGCTCACTGACACCTAGTTTGGATTCTGCCAAGGCCTCTCAAGTCCTGACCTCTTTGGTTCAAACATGGACAAAAGAGCTAAATCCTAGAGGTGAGGTGAGTGTGATAGCCCTTGACAGCAAGGCCACAGTCAACAAAGTTAGGCATTAAGAAGCCCTAGCAAAACTGTAATCAATAGAACTCAGGTACCAAACTCTCTGTTTGGCGGAATCATAGCTGGCACATAGGAAGATGGTTGTTGTTGTTGTTGGAGGTCAGTGATCTCAGCTCCAGGGCATCTCTGCAAGAGATCTTCAGGGTAATGTCCTAGGCCTGACCATTTTCAGCTGCTTCATTAATGACTTTCCCTCCATCATAAGGTCCAAAGTGGGGATGTTCACCAATGGTGCAATAATTTGCAACTAAGCAGTCCATTTTCAAATGCATCAAGACCAGGACAATATCCAGGCCTTAGATGAGAAGTGGCAAGTAACATTTGCATCACACAACTAACAGGCAATTATCGTCTCCAATAACAGGCAATCTAACCTCCTCCCCTTGACATCCAATGGTGTTAGCTTCACCCACAATCAACATCTTCAGGGTTACCATTGACCAGAAATGCAACTGGGCTCAGCACATAAACACAGTAGCTACAAGCGAGTCAGAGGCTGGGATTACGAGTGTCTGCGAGTAACTCATCTCCTGAATCCCCAAAGCCTGTCCGTGATACACAAGGCACAAGTTAGGATTATGGTGAAATACTCCTGACTTGCATGGATGCAGCTCCAATAACACTCAAGAAGTTTGATACCATCCAGGACAAAGCAGTCCACTTGATTAGCACCACATCCACAAGCATCTATTCCCTCACTACCAATGCTCAGTACAGCACTATGTAACTTTTACAAGATGCACTGCAGAAATTCACCAAAGATCTTTTGACAACACCTTCTAAACCCATGATCACTTCCATCTAGAAGGACAAGGGCAGCAGATATATGGAAACTTCACTATCTACAAATTCCTCTCCAAGCCATTCACTGACCTGACCAATCTCCTTCACTGACACTGGGTAAAAATCCTGGAATTTCCTCCCTAACAGCTGTTGTGGATCAACCTACAGCACGTGAACTAAAACAGTGTTCAAGAAGTTTTAAGAAGGCAGCTCACCATCACCTTCTCAAAGGCAGCTAGGGATGGACAATAAGTGCTGGCCCAGCAGCAATGCCTATGCCCAACAAATGAATTAAAAAATACATCTCAAGCTCATGAAACATGTGGTAAATGCAAGTCTTATGCTTCTTTTAACTAAAGCAAGAGTAATTCTGTTCTCTAAAAAGAAACAAAGTGTTAAAATGTCACTATAACTTCAAATGTATCTGGTTTCTTGTCTATCAAATAGATCGTAGAATTATAAACTCAAAGAACTGCAAATAATGGGAAGCGGAAACAAAGACAAAGGGTGCTGGAGACACACAGCAGAACGTTTCTGACAAAGGTTCAGTGGTCTCGAAATACTAACTTTATTTTTCTTTAAACAGATATTGCCAGAGATGCTGGGCTTCTCCAGCATTCTCTTTATTTCAGATTGTAGAAGTTTTGTCTCCTCTTTTCTCGCTACAGACGCTGACTGGCCCAGCTATGCCATTCGGCATTCTATTGTCGTATTTCAGCTTTCCAACGTATGTATTTGAGCTTTCTATTTTAAGTATATGAGCGGTTTGAACACATTAAATCCAAAAACATTCAACAATATAATCACATACTATTTAATCAATGTTTATGTCTAATAAATGCTGAATGTTCAAAAACATTTGCTGCAATGTGTTACTACAAGTTACACAGTTTGATTTCCGTGGTACAGCAATGCTTCGAACTGAAGCTGTCCATTTGTGGGCTACTGTTGTGCATTGACCAATGCCAGCTCCCTGAGCCACACCCAATGCTGAAATACCACAGAGAAAATTTCCCATTCTTGAGCATGGTCCATACTCTGAACATAAATACCCAGTGTTCCTCGCATTTACACGTAAAGTAATGCTTTCACGGTTTTACTTTTCAAACAAATGCTAGGCTTCTAAAGCATGAAATCCTTTTGATGCGATCCTGTGATCTCAGCTGCAAATTGTTATACAAAATGTAGGAGATTTTGTCATGTCCATAAATCTGGTTACACGGCGGCATATTTATGTACTCATTAAAGTAATCTCAACCTTTAGTTTGGTTCGAATCTGCGCTGGATTATTCTAAACATTTCTCATTGAGCGGATGGACGTCTTTAATAAAACATAGGAATGTCATGTTTTGCTTTCTTTTTTATTAGCCAGTCTAGGTTGTAATCTAAAACTGTCAAGTCGCAAAGCTATATAATTAAGTAGTAATGTGTGGGAATTGAGAGTGGGTTTATCATGGCTTTTAACGTACCGATCTTTGTGTTGCCAGGAAGGCGGAGCACAGCAAAGCACCTTCAGCTTCTCCACTTCGATTTTAAAAAACACACTAGGTTTGGGGGTTGCAGTCAAAATACTTGCCATAATTTCCATCTAATCAGAACATGGATACCTGTGGCTTTACTTGGCTTTTTGAAATGAAAGACTAATGGATGATTTCGCAATGTCAGAGTGACACTCAGCAATAAGCACAAATTGGCTTAAACGTTATCACTGATTCGGTGTACGGAAAAAAAGTGTCCAAGTAAGACTGGATGTGAAAAGGCAGAAGAACGATGGGCCGAATGGCTCCCTCTGTGCAGTAAGAAGCGAAACCTTATAGAGACGTTGAGTGAGTGCACAACAACTCTCAAGATGCGATGGCCATGGCTTTGTAAGGGCTGGTGGCTGTATGTCAATGCTCTTTTGATCGCTTTCACTGGTTCCTCCAACTTGTTCGGGCTGTGAGGCCAGCTTTGTTAATGGTGCTCTTTGATCAGCGCCCTGGCTGCCTGCAGGTGCCAGATGTCATCGCATTTACAAGCAGCGTGTCAGTGTTTTAAAAAAAACACATCAGCCCTACTGCAGAAGTACTTGATTGAAAACTTACAATCTTTCTTAAGATCGACACTTTTTTTTTGAAAGAAAGCAGTATGAAGGATACAGAGACGGAGCCGTCCCGGCCAGTCGTAATGTATTAAATCACTACGAGGCTGCACGTTTTTAGAGCTGGAAAGACCAGAAGCAACAGTTTGTTCTGACATCGAACAAATCCATATTTTCCTCTAAATAAACAATATCCTTGTGAGGGCCAGGATCCCCAAAGTTCTGAAGTGCTATCGCTTGTGCGTATTGAAATTCATACCTGTAAGCACTGGCAAGTGAGCGAAGGAAACACGCCAGGCATTGCAAACTCAACCTTTCCACATCAACGGGAGAAAACAAGAGAGACTTACCGTTTTGCTCCTTGTTACTTGATGGCTGGATCTTGTTGATTTGGGCTTCCGATCCATGATGGCGGAAGTGGAGAGCCGATATTAGTAGTAATACTAATGACAAGGACATTTGGGGAGGAATGTTTGCACGCTATCAGGCCAGAGCAGACAAACAATCACTGAGCTTCTTCACACTGACTCGGAGCCGTCGCTTCTACCATGAAGGATGCCGAGGGCAGGGACCTTGATGTGCCAGCATTTCCACCAGATAATCACATAGTGGCTTCCACATTCCTATCCAAAGCACTCCCTTCTCTCTCCAACGTGCCCCGATCGCACTTATCTACTCAATGGCTTAATGTAATGCGGAAAAAAATGACAGACGGTTATGCCAGAGCCGAAAGTTTTTTTTTTAAAGGCGCAGCCAAGGACTTACGCACACCTGTCAACTTTTATAAACTTCCGAGCATTTTTTAAAAGAGAAAAAAACTTATATGTATGAAATTAATGTTCTTTGTTTTCCCCTCCTTGCTTTCTCCCGACGCTGACAGCGCAAAACTTTGCTGCCTGAACAATCGTTTTGGAGAAATTACTTTAAAAGGTAGTTTACCAGCGAACAGCTGGGTTCTATTATTGCCGGGTACTTTCAAGTGGCTTTTTCTTCCTTTAAAACAAAACACAGAAAAGGGGCTGATCTAAGTTTTTTTCTCCCTTGACGTCAGCTAAAAACACAAAAAAAAACTTTCAAGTGCTGCCTGTTGCCGTGTGCAACTAAAGGTTACAGTTTAAACACATTTTACGCTCTCACCACCCCCCACAACAACCAGCACCCAGGCCATCGCCTGCTCTGTTCAGTCTCGCTGTGGGTCTGCTCTGACTCGTGAGCTGCCAACTGGCGACACGACAGGTGCTATAACATTGCCGGCTGCAAATCTCTCCGGGGGCAAAAAAAAACTTCAGACATCAGATTCACACAGCAGCTTTAATCCCCCTTGTACGCATTGCAGGTCAACCCCTCGCACTGTTTACCGACCATTTTAGGATAACAGAGAAGCTCTATATGCATATATATATATATAAAAGAAGTGCCAAGGAAGTGATTCAACTACTTTTCAAAGTGTCGCCTGCCCTTGCCGAGATTGAAGGGCGGGGTTTGATCTAAAATATTTATGCCAATTGCGACTCTGCAGGGAACTCCGATCGGTTTGATGACCAAACGACTTAACTCGCAATACGTACCCAGTGCTCAGTGTAAATGGAACTTTTTGCACAACTTTCTTTACAGTAAATAAGGATCTGTCAATATTCTGCGGATTTTGCCCTGACTCGGGTCATCACGGACTTTTCAAAGGATTTGGTTTTCACCAGCGCGTCAGGGACGCTCGTTTCAAACTCCGATCATACAGATTAGAAGCACAGAAATGATAGGCGCTACACATGTTATGCAAAACATTATATGCATCGTAAAACCTCAAATGGATTGGCAATAGTCAAGGGCAAACGGAAGAGGATAACATGTTATTTAAAAGAAAGAAACGAAATGGTGAAAATACTGAAGTCAGGCAGCATCTGTGGAAAGAGCAAAAAATAACTGCTGAGTGATTACTTTGCTAAAACAAAAAGTGTCCTAAGTAAAATTCGAAAGGCGAAGAATAGTGTTAAGGATTAACGTGAACAGTTTAAGGGGCGTGTTTCCACTCTGAGGCCAGTTTCATGATGCTTGCCCTTGGCTGCAGGGATCGTTGTCAGAAGCTCTTATTTGTTAAATAGGTTATTACAACTTTTACTGCAAACTGATTTCCAAAACTCTAATCGCACTAAAATCTGTAGCTGTAAGAGTTAAATAATACACTGGAAAAGAGGGTAGCGTCACACCGTTTCGGATTAGTACCACATGGATTTGAGTCCAAAAGCTTTGTAAACTCAGTAGATTACGGCTAGTTGGAAGGAATCATAGAATTATAGAGTTCTCCAGCACAGAAACAGATCTTTCCGTCCAACTCGTCCATACCTATCAGATATCCTAAATTTTTGCCAGCATTTGGCCCATATCCGTTGAAACCTTTCCCATTCACATACCCATCCAAGTGCCTTCTAAATGTTGTAATTGTACCAGTCTCCATCACCTCTCTTGTCAGATATTTCCATACATCCACCATCTCTGTGTGAAAAAAGTTGCCCCTTAGGTCCCTTTTAAATATTTCTGCACTCACCTTAAACCTACACTCTTTAGTTTTGCACTCCTCTACTGTGGGAAAGACCTTGTCTATTCACCCTCTCCATGCCCATCATGATTTTATAAACTTCAATAAGGTCACCCCTCGGCCTCCAATGTTCCAGATTTTTAAAAAAGCCCCATGTTATTCAGCCTCTTCCTGCGGCTCAAACCCTCCAATCCCAGCAACATCCTAGTAACAATGTGTACTTCGCAAGCTTCAAAATCTCCCTTCCCCCGAACGCATCCCAAAACCAACCCAGCTCGTCCTTGCCTCCCTAACCTGTCCTTCCTCCCACCTGTCCACTCCTCCCAACTCAAGCCCCACCCCCATCTCCTACCTACCAGCCTCATCCTGCCTCCTTGACCTGTCCATCCTCCCTGGACTGACCTATCCCCTCCCTGACTCCCCACCTACACTCACCTTTACTGGCTCCAGCCCTGCCTCTTTGACCTGTCTGACTCCTCTCCACCTATCTTCTCCTTTATCCATCTTCTATCCGCCTCCCCCCTCCTTATTTATTTCAGAATCCCCTTCCCCTTCCCCATTTCTGAAGAAGGGTCTAGACCCGAAATGTCAGCTTTCCTGCTCCTCTGATGCTGCTTGGCCTGCTGCGTTCATCCAGCTCTACACCTTGTTATCTCTCTCTCAACATCCTACTAAATCTTTTCTGAAACATTTCAAGTTTAACATCTTTGCTACAGCAGTGAGAACAGAATTGTATGCAGTATTCTAAAAGTGGCCCAATCAATGTACTGTACAGCTGCAACATGATGTCACAACTCCTATACTCAATGCACTGACCAATGAAGGCAAGTGTGCTAAATACCTTCTTCACCACCCTGTCTACCTGTGACTCCACTTTCAAGGAAGTCTGCACCTGCATCCCTTGGTTTCTTTGTTCAGCAACACTGCTCAGGTCCCTACCATTAACTGTAATAAGTCCTGCCCTGGCTTGCCTTATCAAAATGCAACACCTCACATATATCTAAATTAAACGCCATCTGCCACTCCTCGGCCTTTTGGCTCATCTGATCAAGGTCCCATTCTAGTCTGAGATAACTTTCTTCACTGTGTACTACACCACCAATTTTGGTGTCATCTTCAAAGTTACTAACCATACCTCCTTAATTCATATCCAAATCATTTATATACACGACGAAAAGCAGAGGACCCAACACTAATCCTTGCAGCACATCGCTGGTCACAGGCCTCCAGTCCAAGAAACAGCCCTCTAACACCTCCCTCTGTCTTCTACTTTCAAGCCAACTTTATATATAATTGACTAGCCCTCCCTGGAATCCATGAGATATGACCTTCCTAACCAGTCTGCCGTGCAGAACCTTTTCAAATGTCTCATTGATGTCCATTTAGACAGTGTCTACCGCTCTGCCTTCATTAATTTTCTTTATCACCTGTTCAAAAAACTCAAACAAGTTAGTGAGATATGATCTGCTATGCATAAAGCTCTATTGACTATCCCTAATCAGTCCTTGCCTTTTCAAATGCATGTAAATCCTATCCTTCTGGATGGCACAGTGGCTCAGTGGCTAGCACTGCTGCCTCACAGTGCTAGGGATTTGGGTTCAATTCTAGCCTCAGCTGATTGTCTGTATGGAGTTTGCAGATTCTTTCTGTGTTTGCATGGGTTTCGTCTGGGTGCTCTGGTTTCCTCCCATAGTCCAAAGATGTGCAGACTAGATGGATCAACCATGCTAATTTGTGCAGGTTAGGTGGATTACCCATAGGAAATGCAGGGTTACAGGAATGGGATGGGTCTGGTAGGTTGCTCTTCAGAGGGTTGGTGTGGCCTTGGTGGGCTGAATGACTTGCATCCACACTTTAGGGATTCCATGATTCTCAGAATTCTCTCCACTGACATCAAGCTCACCAGTGTGTAGTTCCCTGGGTTTTTCTTACCACCTTTCTTAGATAATGGCACCACATTAGCCACCTTCCAGCCTTTCAGACAACACCAACGGCTGCTGGTAATACAAATATTTCAGCACAGGGCCCAGCAATTTCTTCCCTAGCTTCCCATAAAGTTTTGGAGTACACCTGATCAGGTCCTGGGGATTTATCTACCTTTATGCATTTTTAAGACCTCGAAAACCTCCTCTTCTGCAATATTTCATAGATTTCATAGAATCCCTACAGTGTGGAAAAAGGGCCTTTAGCCCAACAAGTCCACGTGAACCCTCAGAGCATCATACCCCGACTCATCCCCCTGTAACCCACTTAATCTACACATCCCTGAACACTATGGGCAATTTAGCATGGCCAATCCACCTAGCCTGCACATCTTTGGACTGTGGGAGGAAACTGGAGCACTCAGTTCTTCCCCAAGTTCCCTAGCTTCAACGTCCTACTCCACAGAAAACACTGACGCATAATATTCATTTAGTATCTCATCCATATCGGCATGGCAATATCCATGGTGGCACAGTGGTGCAGTGGTTAGCACTGCTGCCTCGTCGTGCTAGAGACCTGGGTTCAATTCCATCCTCGGGCAACTGTCTGTGTGGAGTTTGCACATTCTCCCTGTGTCTGTGTGGGTTTCCTCCCACAGTCCAAAGATGTGCAGGTAAGGTTGTTTGGCCATGCTAAATTGCCTGTAGTGTTTAGGGAGGTGTAGATTAGGTGCATTATAGGGGGTGGGTCTGGGTGGGATGCTCTGAGGTTCAGTGTGGACTTGTTGGGCCAAAAGGCCTGTTTCCATACTGTAGGGATTCTATTCTTTTCATATCCTGTAGTTTCCACACATAGATGGCCCTGTTAGTTTAAGGTGCCCTGTTAATCTTTTGCCTTTCATGTATTTGTAGAATCTCTTTGGATTCCCCTTAACTCAATTTGTAAAAGCTATCTCATATCCCTTTTTGCCATCCTGATTTCCCGCTCAAATATATTCCTATTCCTAGAGATTCACTTGATCCCAGCTGTCTATACCTGATATATGCAACCTTTTTCTTGGCCAGAGCCTCAATTTTTCTAGTCATCCCATATTTTCTACACCTACCAGCCTTGCCCTGCGCAGCAGCAGGGCCATACTGTCACTGAACTTTTATTATCTCATTGTTGAAGGCCTCCAACTGACCTATTACCTGCAAACAACCTCCCCCAATCAACTTTTGAAAATTCCTGCATAATAAAAAATGGCCTTTCTCCAATTTAGAACTTTAACTTTTAGATCCAGTCTATCCTTTTCCATAATGATTTTAAAACTAAAAGAATTATGATCACTTGTCACCAGGTGCTCCCCCTGACACCTCAGTCACTTGCCTTGTCTTATTTTTCAAGTTTTGTTCCTTCTCTAGTAGGAGATATTATAAATTAGCCAAATAATAGAAAACAATGGATCCTGATTGCAAGAGCATCATGGATGGGGAAATGGTGAATAAAATCTTCCAGTTCCTGACTTGTATCTGTACTGTTCATATACGTCATGTACAGTATGTGCAAGAAAGAAACATACTTTGGTCAAATATTCTGATAATATGAAACAAGGAGAGGCAATAGAATCAGAAAAGCTAACAGAGGAGCAAGTGCTGGACAAATTATGTAAGTGGGCTGAATATTGGCAAGTGGTTGGTAATCTAACAGCAGCATCTTCTGTTAACACAACATCAAAGTCTTAAATTCTCAAAACCAGCTCTGATGGACAGGACTTGTCATTCACATGCCTGATACCAAGCTCCCAAAACAACTACTCTACTTAGAACTTGGTCACAGCAGTGGATTCCCAGGGGAACAGTGGCAATGCTTTTGTGATATCTTCAAAGCATCCCTGATGAGGTCAAACATCAGGCCCAATGGCTTGAGGCCAACCAAAATGAAAAAGATTCATTTAGATTAGGTACTGAGCACATTGAGAAGCTTTCCTGGGAGCACACAGAAGTGAAATTGAGCATCTGCAATGTTTTATGCCTCAGAGATGTACAGAGATGAAACATCATTTAGAAGTCTAAACAAGAGTTTTAATCAACATTTTCAAATGTCTACAGCAACGACAAGCTCCCGAATTACTCCAGTTTCTCTTTCTCTGTAACCATATGCAAGATTGATGACAGCACAGAGAACAAAAATGAGTTAATAGATACCCATAATCAAACACCAAATAACTGGATAATTGAATGTAACATAATTCCCACAAGTAAAACTAAATGACCTTATTTTAAGTTAAGCCATCCTGTACACCTATTTACAACAAGTCTACCTTGAGGTACAAAATACAAAATACTGTTTCAAGTATTAAGATCGTTGATTATGGCACTGAAATCTATGAATTTGAAGTTGTAGTTATGTACAATTAGCTTGATAGAGATGATCAACATTATGGCTACTGATTGGAGAAGTAAAGGTTCCCTCATAATCACTGTCCTTAAAACATTCTGGTTTGCTCCTAAAGAAGTGCTCAGTGTTGCAATATGTGTGGTCATCCACGAAATATGCACTAGTACCAAGCAAATACTATATCTGCCTTGGTCCTGACAGAGCTGATGTGCGTTTACGGCTGCTATTTGGTTGTTTGATGCAAACTCCAAGTTCAAATCATGGTTCCCTTGCACATGTTCACTTGTCAAAATATGCTTCTGGTTTACCTCAGAAACATAGGAATGACAGAAAGCCATTCAGGCTCTCAACTTGGATATTCAATATCATGGATGATTACCTACTCCAACACTGTTTTCTCACTCTAGCCCTATACCTCTAGATGTCATTAACATCAAGTAAACTTTCAGTCTCTATTTTGAATCTACTCAAAGCCTGAACTTCCAAAGGTCTCTGGGGTAAAAGAAAATCCAAAGTTTCACTTCCCTCTGAGTGAAGAAATTCCTCATCATTGTAATCCTAAATAACTTGGACTTTATCCTGAGACTGACACCCTTGGTGACCTATGAGCTTCACTGCAATCCTATTTATTTAGAGGATGTGAGCATTGCTAGTTGGACCAGCTTTTACTGCACATTCCAGTTGCCTTTATTGTGGCGGTAAGCTTACAAATGAACTATGAACTATTTGATGTAAGTAGACCATTAAAATGCCATTAAATAAAAGTTCAAGGATTTTGAATCAGTGACCATGAAGGAATGGCAATATATTTCAAAGTCAGGACGGTAAGTGGCTTGGACGGAACATGCAAATTGTGGGTGTTCCCAAGTATCTGCCCTCTAGTCATTCTGGCTGGTAATGGTAAAAACTGAAAGAACTGCGGATGCTGTAAATCAGTAACAAAAACAGAAGTTTCTGTAAAAGCTCAGAGGGTCTGGCAATGTCTGTGAAGAAAAAAATCAAAGTTAACATTTCGGGTCCGGTGACCCTTCTCAGAACTGATGGCAGCTGGAAAAATGTTGGTTTATATACAGAAAGTATGGAGGGGGATGGGGTAGGGAGTAAATAATAGGATAGAACCCGAAGAGAGAGAAAAGCAGTTGGATAGACAAAGGATGTGATAATGATTTGGCTAGGAGGATGAATAGTTGTTAATGGGGACTGTTAGTGACTAACAATAGATAGTATATAATGGTAGACTATGTGATAACAAGGCCTGGTGTGTGGAGTTGGGGCTAGGACATGGGAGAGTTTAGGCCCTAAAATTATTGAACTCGATATTGATTCCAAAGGGCTTCAGGGTCACCAAGCAGAAAATGAGATGTTGTTCTTCCAGCTTGTGTTGAGCTTTGCTGAAACACTGCAACAAGCCAGAGACAGAGATGTTGGCCAGGGAACAGGGTGGTGTGTTAAAGTGGCTAGCAACAGATAACTCAGGGTCTTTTTTGCGAGCAGAACTTAGATGTTCTGCAAAATGGGCACCCAGTCTACACTTCGTTTCTCCAATGTAGAGGATACCACATTATGAGCAGCAAATGCAGTAGACTAGATTCTGGGAAGTGCAGGTGAAGTGTTGCTTCACCTGGAAGGTATGTTTGGGCCCTTGGATCAGTATTGGGAGGGAGGAGGTAAATGGGCAGGGGCTGTAATTTAGCCAGTTGCAGGGGAAGGTGCGGTAGGGTTTTGGGGGGTCGAGTTTGGGGGTGAAGGAAGAGTGGACCAGGGTATTTGGAAGGAACAGTCCCTGTGGAAGGCGGACAAGGGAGGGGAGGGGATTATGTGTCTGGTGGTGGCATCTCGCTGGAGGTGGCAGACATGGCATCTGATGATCTTCTGGATGTGGATGCTGGTGGGATGGTAGGTAAGGACAAGGAGAACCCTATCGGTGTTGCAGAAGGGAAGAGAAGGGGTGAGGGCTGAAGTGCGGGGGATGATCAGACCCAGCTGAGGGCCCTGCAGACAACAGTGCTGGGGAACCCTCGGTTGAGGAAGATGGGGACATTTTGGAGGGCTCCTTGTCAAAGTTGGCCTCATCTGAACATATGCGATGGAGACGGAAGAGCTGAGAGAATGAGATAGAGTCTTTACAGGAATCAGGGTGTGAGAGTTTATAGTCCAGGTAGCTGTGGGAGTCAGCGGGTTTATAGTGGATATTAGTGGCCAGTCTATCCCCAGAAATGGAAACAGAGATGTCGTGGAAGTGAACGGAGGAGTCAGAGATAGACCAAGTAAAAATGAGGGCAGGGTGGAAATTGGAAGCAAAATCGATAAACTTTTCCGATTCCAGACGAGAGAGTGAAGCAGCACCGATGATATCATCAATACAGTGGAGAAAGAGTTGTGGGTGGGGGCTGGAATAGGACTGGAACAAGGAATGTCTCATGTACCCCATGAAGAGACAGGCATAACTGGGGCCCATGCGGGTAACCATGGCCACCCTTCTTACCTGAAGAAAATGAGAGGAATCAACAACTTCCCTTTTAACTCCCCTCATTTTCCTAGCGTGTGGAGGCAGGGGCTGAGTTACTTACTGCAGAATTCATGACCTGTGACCTCCTTTTGTAAGCACAGTATTTATATTGCAGGTCCAGATTAGTTTTGGGCAATGGTAACGTTTAAAATATTGGTAATTGTGAATTCAGCAATGGTAATGCCATTGAACATCAAAATGTGACGATATTTTCTCTTTTGTGGAAGATGGGTCATTGCCTGGCACTTGAGTGACACAAATGTAATTGCCCAGGTCTTTTGTATTTGAACATGGACTACTTGAGTTACCAAGGAGTCATGAATGGTGTTGAACATTGTGCACTGAAGCAAACATCCCCACTTCTGATCTTATGATGGAGAGAAGATCATTGATTAAGCAATTGAAGATGATTGGGCCAAGGACTCTGCTTCAGGAGTGATATCCTGGAGCTGAGATGATTGACCTCCAATAATCATCTTCCTTTGTACTAGATATGACTTCAACCAGTGGTGAGTTACCCCTTGATTCCCATTGTCTTTCATTTCACTATGACTCCTTGATGCCACATTCTGCAACGGAATCAGTTATAGATGGCCAAGATGTGGTATAACAGATTTTCATTGAGCGTAAGCTCATTGAGCATTAGTAGTGTCTCTAACTCTGGATCATGAGGTTGGGTTCAAATCCTGTCTGGAGATGTGTCATAATGTCTGAAGAGGTTTATTACTGATCAGACTGCTTTGTAGAATTGTTTTATTTTGACAACACCAAGATGTTCTTTGTGAACAAGATGCAGGGCACATTCCTGTCACACTTTTGGGAGAACTACCAGCATTCCATGAATAATACAATTGTGATCAAATTTTCAGCCAAAGGCATGCAACATAAGTTAGTCTATGGTGCAAACATGCCCACAAATAACTTTACTACAAACTGCTCATATCTATTGTAGTCAGAGTATAATGTAAATTTTGAGTTTTACTTAAAACATCTTTTGTTTCACAGAAGAATTGGTAATTACCATTCAGCAAATAATTCACGACAATTCCTGTAATATCTGAATAGTTCTTAATTCATTTCATGAGGTCACTTGGTTTCCACAAATTTACTGATTCTATCTTAAACCTCTCTTACATAACAGGTTTTGCATTTCAGTGTGAAATCACCATAATCACATAATCTGCGATGTTGCACTTTATGATCACTAATGCTGTCTGTGATGGCAGTATGGCCAGGAACCAACTGTTTAGTTGCTTGGCCAGGCAAGATACTGGACGTTGAAGATGTACTAATGAAGATAATCAGATCATCTGTAGATGCACAAAGGTCGATAACAATATAGTTTACTCATCGATCGCTGTAGAAAGTGAACTTTCTACCATGGAGGTGCATGGAGATGCCAATTACTGCTCCATCAGTCTATTCTTGATCATCAGTAAAGCAATTGAAAGTATTGTTAACAGTGCAATCAAGCAGGACCTGCTCAGCAACACCCTGCTCAGTGACATCCAGTTAGGGTTCTGCCAGGGCTACTTAGTTCCTTACCTCAATATAGCCTTGGTTGAAACATGGATACAAGGGTTAATTCCAGAGGTGAGGTGACAGTGACAGCCCTTAACATCAACGTCAACTGAGTATGGCATCAAGGAGCCCTAACAGTACTGGAATCAATAAGTATAAGGGGGAACACACTCTGCTGGTTGGAGTCATACCAGGCACAAAAGAAGATAGCCATGGTTGTTGGAGCTCAGTCAACTCAGTCCAGGACATCTCTGCAGGAGTTCCTCAGAGTGGTGTCTTCAGCCCAACCATCTTCAGCTGCTTCATCAATGGCCTTCCCTCCATCATAAACCAGAATGTGAATGTTCGGTGATGATTGCACAATGTTCAGCACCATTCATGACTCCTCAGATGCTGAAGCAGGCCATGTTCAAATGCAACATATTTGAACAATATCCAGACTTAGGCTGACAAGTGGCACGTAACATTCGCACCACACAAATGCCAAGCTATAATCATCACCAATTAGAGACAATCTAACCACTGCCACATGACATTCAATGGTGTTACCATAACTGAATACCCCACTATCAAAATCCTGGGGGTTACCATTGACCAGAAACACAGCGGCTACAAGAGCAGGTCAGAGGCTAGGAATATTGTGGCAAGTAACTCATCTCCTGACTCCCTAAAGCCTGTCCATCATCTAGAAGGCACAAGTCAGGAGTGTGATGGAATATTACCCACTTGCCTGGATGGGTAAAGCTCCAATAACACTCAAGAAGCTTGACACCATCCAGGACAAAGCAGCCCACTTGATTGGCACCACAACCACAAGCATCTGCTCCGTCCACCACTGACATTCAGTAGCAACAGTCTGTACTATGTACAAGGTGCACTGTAGAAGTTCACCAAAGATCCTCAGACAGCACCTTCCAAACTGGCGGCCACTTCCATTAAGAAGGACAAGGGCAGCAGATACATGGGAATACCACCACCTTCAGGATCCCCTCCAAACCATTCATCAACCTGACTTGGAAATATATTGCCAATCCTTCACCATTGCTCGTTTAAAATCCTGAAATTTCCTCCCCAAAGGCATTGTGGGTGAACCCACAGTAGTTAGACTGCAATGGTTCAAGAAGGCAGCTCAGCACCACCTGTTCAAGGGCACCTAGGGACAGACAATAAATGCTGGCCAGCCAGTGACACCAACATCCCACAAATGAATAAAAAGAAGTGCCAAAGTTCACAAATGTAGATTCAGGCTACTGTTTCACATTCTCAGCAGGTTCAGTTTCTGACAACAGGCCTGACATGTAAGTTCCCATTAATGTATTCTGAGAACATTGCTCCAATCCAAGAGCATTTGCTTTTGATGTACATTTCAAAATGTAGGTTGAGATGCTCAAGGACTGGTGGAGGTTCAATCTTTGTCTTTAACATGTCAAATAATGTTTCCTTTTAATTAATTTTCCCATTTTGTGCGTCAGTGAAGTATGTTTTGAAGATGCTGTGCATTCTCTGTGTATTAGGAATAAATTTCTGATAAAGTTGATAATATCAAGAAACAATGTCAACTCCTTCATGATTAGCAATATTGAAAGTGCCTAAATGATTTTGATGTTGTCATTTGGAGCTTCTAGTCTAGCTGTTGCCAATCTGTTCCTTAGAATGTTAATCTTGGAAAGCTTAAATATGTATTTTTACATTTGTGCATCAAATTACATGGTACATGTTAAGTGAGTACCTGTAATGACCGTTGATCCTGTTCTGATTTGTCCCTTCTATGGACAACAATGTTGAGCAGGTTGAACATACCCCCCAGGATCTGATGAAATTGATGAAATGATCTTCTGAACAATGTTAAGTGTTGGACTGAATCCATGAGGCAATCTGTGATATTGAAACACACCTCCATGTGTAACAGAAGCTTTCACACGTCACTTTTACAACTGGTATCTGGAGATAGGTTCATCATGTTTCAAGCTTTGTGAAGGCTGTAGAGTCATGAAATAATACAATAAGGGTGTTTTAAGGGAGAATTGATGTGTTAACATGGAAAGCAGACCTATCCCCCTAAATTTCCCAAATTCAGAAAAAATGGAAAATAAACTACTATGTGTAGACTGTGCCATCAGTCACGTTAATATATGCTGCAGGAGGGTCTTCAAGCCAAAAGCTAAGCTTGTTGAACAGGTTTACCTCAGGCCCAGTCAGGCACCCACAAATGGTAGTCTTTGGCTGTGTGGAACTTGTCTGAGAAGATTGTTTTATAGTGCGCTGCAACTGTGATCATTCCCAAAGTTGGAATACTTCAGTCTTCGTAAGTTTGATGTGTATCTGTTGCAGGAGTGTGAACAAGTTGCAAGAACAAATGACTGTAGAATTTGTCACTCACAATAGATACTTTCACACCAACATTGATGAGCACCATCACTGAGATGTCTGTAATGTCGACTGAACGTTCCTAAAAATGACCTGGTGCTTTCTGATCTGTGATGCTATACACATCCTGAGTCTCAATCTCAGAGATTCTCTCAAGTGTTAAACTGATGAAGTCTATTTCTTCAAGAACTTGAAAACTTTGTGAAGCAATTCCACTTTAAGCATGAGATATACCATTCCCCTCAATTGAGCTGGACATTGTGTTGTGAATCAATGAGCAGCTCCACAATTTGGTCACATTTTTGAAGGTATCAGATCATGATGGGTTACCTGTTGATGAAACTGCAGTGGGCTCTTTGTCCATAATCCTTGCATGTAAAATGATTGGGGAAGCTGTGTCTGCAGTCCTGATATTTAAAGTGCATTTCCAAGTAGCCTTGTGTAATGCCATCTGCAATATTTGATTTGGACTATCTAGTTTATCACTTTTTACAATGTTAAGTTATTATTCTCCATGAGAAGTGTTGCCCAATTCATGGAACTGCAGCATTTTCAGTATAGTTTGTTATTTATTGTGTCAAATTTACATGGAAGCCAATTGTCACAAAGCTATTATACACTGAAATCTGGGGCACCTACGACCTGGAATCTTTAGCAAAACATATATTGTTTTATCATTGGTTTGAAAGAGTTTTCATGAGTACTTATTACCATATTTAACATAGATGTGTCTTGTTGAGCTCCTCAAATCTTCACTAGCTTGCTGCGCCAAGACACATATCACCATCTCGTGGATCACAGATCATCATAGTGAATAAATAGGGCTTGAATCCTGAAATCCATCTATGTCACAGAATGGATGGATCTCCCTGCAAAGAAATTGAAATTGTTTAGTTTTATGCCACTGAGATATGCAGAGATTGACATACCAGGTTCTATATGTACAGAAATTTTACTCAATCTTTCACTTAATGTCTGCATCAGCCACAAGTTCCCTGCTTACTTTTACGATGTCTTTCTCAGTGACCATAATCAGATTTGACTATCAGCACATGGAGATGAAAAGAGTTAACAAACACATAACCAAATATAGAATAATTAAAATCTACATTTCTGGACTAAGCACAGAAACTATCAAATACCTCATCTCCCTGGCCCTTCAAGCAGAAACTATCTATGTGTGGCGGAGTCTGTGGATCATGCAGTGGATTATTAGCTATCTCAGAACCCATTGAACCACAGTAAAAGCTAGTCATGACAGATTTCTCACAAAGGATACTGATAATGTTTTATGCAGATATAGTAACAAAAAATAGGTGTCCAGTATCTTTTCTGAAGATTTCTGACGAAGGGTCCAGACCGAAAACGTCAGCTTTCCTGCTCCACTGATGCTGCCTGGCCTGCTGTGTTCATCCAGCTCTACACCTTGTAAAGTCCAATATCTTTGTTCTTTGTAATATGTGCTCTGAATCTATCCAACAAATGCAAGCAGCAATCAAGAAAGGGCAACAGAATGTTGAATTTCATAGTCAGCAGAGGGATCAACTTGAGTACATCTTGAGTACTGTACCCAATTTGAATTAATGAAATAAAAAAGACATTCATGCACTGAAGACAGTCAAGACAAATGTCACAAAGCTCATTCCTAATACTAAAATACTGAGTTAGGAGGAAAGATTCAAAAACCTGGACTTTTTCACCTGGAATAAGAAAAGATCTGCATGGTGAGTTTATGACATCAGTATTGTAATTAGAAGGATCTGTACCACTAGGAAGGATTTACCTGAAACCAGGATTCTGGTGGAAAGGTAAATAGTGCGGTAAAAAGAACTTTAAATTAATAAATGGGAGTTCAATTTAGACAAACAGGAGGCTGGAAGAACATAGCAGGCTGGCAGTAGAAATGTTGACTGCTCCTTTCCTCCAGATGTTGCCTAGTCTGTTGTGTTCTCCCAGCCTCCTGTTTGTCTACCTTGGATTGCAGAATCTGCGGGTTTTTTTGTCTGTAAAGGGGGTTCAATTTAGGTAGAAAAGATCAGATTAAAATAGGTCAAGAACAAATGCAAGGGGAAAATGTAGAGTAACTGTCAAAAGCAGCTGACATTTATGTAAAGTGGGGTAACCCTAATCCTAAAAGATGTAAAAGGATTAGACCAGGAAGGAGAATTAAAAAACATGTGAGGAAAACATTAGACCAAAAAGGCAGATGAGTGTGTGAGGTCCAAATGAGCATTCTTTATTCAATGGGCAAGCTGTCACATAAGAAACTGGTAATCCAGAGGCTCAGACTAAAGTTCTGAGGGCAGGACTCAAAGTCCGCCATATTTGCTGGTGGAATTTAAATTGAGTTACTACATTCGGAATTGAAAGCTAGTCCCAGTAATGCTGACCATGAAACCGTTGTTGACAATTGTAAAAACCTGTCTGGTTCATTCAGCTCCTTTAAAAAATTAGATCTGCCACCCCGAACAGTATTTCTGAAGGTGTGAGGGTCGTTCAGCATTACTGGTCATAAGTAAACTGCCTTACTAACGGTGGAAGATCTGGGCTTTATGAACCATATTGCAGGATTCAATTAACATAAGTTTCAGATTTTTGAATAAAAAGAGTATGTTTAATACATAAAGTAAACCTCAATATGGTACAATCAATGTTAAACATTCTTGTGATGAATTACGAAACAGTTGTTAAACACTCAACCATCATCTAAGGAAATGCAGGGCAACTCTCCACATGCCGTTGGTCTGAGTTTTCTGCAGGCTCCAAATAAAGTGTTCACTCTGTCTTCTCTGGTCAGCATTCCCTGGGGCTGAGATGATTGACCTCCAACAAACACAACTATCTTTTTTTATGGGATAGTAGGAACTGCCGATGCTGGAGAATCTGACATAACAAGGTGTAGAGCTGGATGAACACAGCAGGCCAAGCAGCATCAGAGGAGCAGGAAAGCTGATGTTTCAGGTCTGGACCCTTCCGCAGAAAGTTTTTATGCTATGAATGGCTCCAACCTGTTGAAATTTTTTCCCAATTCCTATTGACTCCAATTTTGCTTGGGTTCCTTGATGTCAAATCTAGTCAAATACCACTTTGGTGCCAAGGGCAGTTGCTCTCATCTCATCTCCGTCCATGTTTGGATTGGAATGAAATTAGGAGCTGAGTTGGTCTGGTGGAGCTGAGTGTCAGTGAGCAGGTAATTATTTTGCAAGTGCTGCTTGATAGAACAGTCAACAACACCTTCCAAAACTTTACTGATGGTTGAGGATAGACTAATGGAAAAGTAATTTGTCAGGGTGGATTTATCCTGCCTTTTGTAGAAAGAGCATGCCTGGGCAATTTTCCACAGCTTGAAATAGCTTGTTTAGGAATGAGACTAGTTCAGGAGTGAGTCTGGTTCTGAAGCTAAAGTCGACAGCATTATTGTCAGAATACTGTCGAGATATGCCTTTGCATTATCTATTTTCTTCAGTTGTTTCCTGATATTACATGTAGTGAATTGCATTGGTTGAACACTGGCATCTGTATATTGGGACCTCAGAAGGAGTATGAGATGGATCATCTATTCAGCACGTCTGGCAGAAGATGAATGTAAATAGATCAACTTTGCACCGATGTGCTCGCCTCTCCCATCATTCAGGATGGAGTTGTTCATGAAGCCTCACTCTCTGTTAATTTTTAATTGTTTACCATCATTCATGCCTGGATCTGGCAGGACTGTAGAGTTTATATCTGATCCATTAGTTGTGAGATCACTTAGCATGCTGTATTGTATGTTGCTTCCAGTCTTTGGCATACAATGTCTGAGGAGTCACAATTGATGCCGAACATTGTGCAATCGTCAATGAGCATCTCCACCTGTAAAGTGATCATAATAAGATCACAACCTGGTGTTTAAAAGTGACAACATGAAGCAGCACCTGAAGATTCTAGCTTTACATGAAACTGCCTTCAGTGTGATGAAACAGAAGCTGTCCACACTAAATTAGGAAATCTATTACTGAGTGAGAGGCATTGTAGAAATGATAGTATGCAAAAAGGGAAAGAGCATCATATAATTACAGAAATAAAAGCCTGGTCCTTAAGTGTATTTTAAAATTCTACCCACAAAGACATGCTGTCCAGCAAAATGCATTTCATTATGATCAGGAGGTTTGACTAACTTTTTCTCTTGACCCAGCTGCACTGATTGCAGTGCAGCTCAATTGGGGTCAACTGAATGTGGAAAACTCTCTGGGGATTACTCGCATCTGGAATTTTTGCTGATGATCATGACAGTTCCAGTTAGGACAAGTGAAGAAATATTTTTTACTAGGTTGAAGAATCTATAAGTACTACAGATCAGCTGATTATAATAATCTAAACGTGTGTGAGATTCAAAAACCATCCATCACAAATGAATTATTAATATTCAGTTATGTATGTGAGTTACTCAACCTAAACATTGCACATACTTCCAACTTTTTTTTGCTGATTGAAAAATTAGTGTTAAGAGAATCATTGCCTAGTTTAACACCTCAATGTATTATCGTACTATTTTGAATATAGTGTTCCCTTGTAGATATGATACAGAACGATATTAGTGAATTGAATTGTAGGAAGAAGTATAGATAAGCATAGAGACACTGGTCTGAACTTATACACAGATGAAAAGGCTCACTATTTGTGCAAGATGCACAAGTTGAGAGAAGTCAAAATCCTTAAGTCCCAATTCAATCTTGGCCTCCACAATTTCTGCAAAGGGAGGGGGATGGGAATAGAGAGGTCCTAAACTGCATATCTTCACTTCCAGGAAGTAGCTGCTCATATAATTCAGCAGTTACCTTTGGTGAAGTATATGCTGGAAACAAAAAGTGTTCAAATTGGTCTTCGTCGCAGCAAGTGTGAACCATATGAATTTTTTGGGTAGCCAGTGCAGATTTTTGGAGAAGTAAGGTGCCATTTGTATATAGTTCAGGGACACTTTTAGGAGATGCCAGCTATTATCGACCGGTCAGCCTGACGTCAGTGGTAGGGAAGCTGCTGGAGAAGACACTGAGGGATAGGATCTATTAACATTTGGAAGAAAATGGGCTTATCAGTGATAGACAACATGGTTTTGTGCAGGGAAGGTCATGTCTTACCAACTTAATAGAATTCTTTGAGGACGTGACAAAGTTGATTGATGAGGGAAAGGCTGTAAATGTCATATACATGGACTTCAGTAAGGCATTTGATAAGGTTCCCCATGGCAGGCTGATGGAGAAAGTGAAGTCGCATGGGGTCCAGGGTGTGCTAGCTAGATGGATAAAAAACTGGCTAGGCAACAGGAGACAGAGAGTAGTAGTGGAAGGGGGTTTCTCAAATTGGAGACCTGTGACCAGTGGTGTTCCACAGGGATCTGTGCTGGCACCACTGTTGTTTGTGATATACGTAAATGATTTGGAGGAAGGTATAGGTGGTCTGATTAGCAAGTTTGCGGATGACACGAAGATTGGTGGAGTAGCAGATAGTGAAGGGGACAGTCAGAGATTACAGCAGAATATAGATAGATTGGAGAGTTCGGCCACATTTAGAGTACTGCGTACCGTTCTGGTCGCCACATTACCAAAAGGATGTGGATGCTTTGGAGAGGGTGCAGAGGAGGTTCACCAGGATGTTGCCTGGTATGGAGGGCGCTAGCTATGAAGAAAGATTGAGTAGACTAGGATTATTTTCATTAGAAAGACGGAGGTTGAGAAGGGACCTGATTGAGGTCTACAAAATCATGAGGGGCATAGACAAGGTGGATAGCAAGAAGCTTTTTCCCAGAGTGGGGGATTCAATTACTAGGGATCATGAGTTCAAAGTGAGAGGAGGAAAGTTTACGGGAGATATGCATGGAAAGTTCTTTACGCAGAGGGTGGTGGGTGCCTGGAACACGTTGCCAGCGGAGGTGGTAGACGCAGACACGTTAGTGTCTTTTAAGATGTATCTGGACAGGTACATGGATGGACAGGAAGCAAAGGGATACAGACCCTTAGAAAATAGATGACAGGTTTAGACAGAGGATCTCGATCGGCGCAGGCTTGGAGGGCCAAAGGGCCTGTTCCTGTGCTGTAATTTTCTTTGTTCTTTGTTCTTTGTATCCTTTTGGACCAGCAAGTTATGTTTTGATACCATTTGGTGTTATTAAAAATAAACATGAATGTGTATAAGAAGTGCAAGAACCAATCAAAACTGTCAAAGCTATCAAAGAACTGTTAAGATATCAATTGCTTGGACCCATTGGGTCTGTCAAAACTCCTTGGATCTTTCAAGTTCAGTGGATCCAGCCAAGACAGGCCAAGGCATCTAAGTGTACAAAGCTTTACATTTAAAAAAAAGTGGAGATTTGTTTTTGCAATTTTTTTTTTATTTTGCTGTGTTTACATCACGGTTTTCATTACAGGATTTCTGCTTCATGGCAAATGTTATGATTTATCAATATCACATTATCAATGTTATTGTTATTAGGGTGCCTGTTCAATGAACAACTCAGTTGATAACTCCATGTAGTTATAGAATAGAAATGTTTCTTTTCATTAGCGGAGGGATGAAACAATAAATTGAAATGTTTGTTTCCATAATGTAAGGGTTTAAATATTTAGTGAAATGGATGTTTTCATAAGAGATGAGTTGAAGAAATTTCAATGCATTAATCTTTTAAAAAAAAATCATGGGCATTTTTTGGTCATGAATCATCGATAGACATATAACTTTAAGACAGCATGACTCCTGAGAGATGCCCAAAATGGATACTAGACAAGTAGGTATGGATCTAGTAAAGGCAAGAGTTAGAGGCTGAGGGCTTACGTTGGTATGAGTTAGCATTGAGTTGACCAAACAGGGCATTGGGGATGAGTGGCACCGTATGTTTCGATATTAGGGTTATTGGTGGCCAGTGGTGGTGCAAGGACTGTCATGCACCGTATGAAGAGCTTCAGTGACAGAGAGTTTAAGATGGCATAGAGGGCATTAGAGCTTACGGGAATGGGTGGGGAGCTTGACACGGCAGAGATTGGCATGTATGGACTCTGTATGGGATGCATAGGGTGGGTATTGGGATGTGAGAAGTGAGGTCTAGATAATTGTTTTCAGTTTCATTCATGTTTTAATTGAACTTTAACATAATGCTGGGGCACCAGGCAGCATTCTGTGCATCTTGTGTCCATATCCAGCAGCCTGTGCTCTCATTGTGGGTCAACTGATCAAACTCCTGGGGAGGGAATCACCCACAACAAAATTAAAACCATTTCCTCTTGGTTAGTTTTGCAGAAAAGAGAAATATCTCACCTAGGAGTAAATTTCAGGCTATGATTTCAATTAACGATCATATTGTTTGTGCACGTAATTTTTAATACTAGTCTGTCTCCAGCTGTTTCTATGTCTGAAAAACTCACACTTCCCGTTCATAAAGATACAGATGACGCAGACATTCTATTTAAAGAGAAATGTAAAACATTATATAAACAAGCATAATGACACAGTAAGTACTGGAGGGATTAATCATCTTGATGGATAAATCAGTAAGACTGAATGAATTGTATCTGACAATGTTAAAGGAAACCAGGGAGCAAATAACAGATTTAGCTATTTAGCCAGTTGGATAATTTTTATATGGTAATAGTGTGGTAGTTGGGATGAGGAGGTGGGGAGGGGAGTGTTGGGAAGCTTTATGGTCTACACCACCAACTTTGACCATTGACCTGGTTGATCAGAGGACAGCTGATGTGTAAGCCAGAAAACAGTAACGGTGGGAAAGAGACAGTGACACCATTACTCCACATTCACAATGTGGCAGGAAAACCCCTCAGTGTGGATATAGTAAGATATAATAAGTACAGTATTCCCCAGCTGGTGGCAGCCCATTTAAAACTGAGATGAAGAGATATTTCTTCATTCAGAGGGTGACGAATCTTCGGAATACCCTACCCCTGAAGCGTGTAGAACCTTGACTGTTGAGCAAGTTCAAGAAAGAATTCAATAGCTTTCTGGAAACCAATTATATTGAAGGACATGGAGATAATGCGTAAAAAGGGCATTGAGCAGATGATCAACCATGATCTAGAATGGTGGGGCAGGCTTGAAGGGCTAAATGGCCTATTCTAGTTTCTATAGTCCAATGTACTGGTATAGAGATATTATGGTGAATAGCAAGAACATGAATTTTAAATTTGACTCAGAAGTAGGAATGATTATTCTTCCCAAGACTAAAGCATGGCTGAAGTCTAAACTTCTTCAACCATTTTCTATTCAACTTCTTGGTGTAAGATGTATATTACTCAGGGTACAAAGGCAGATACAGGTCAGAGTTTAATATAATGGTAGAGAGAGATCAACGTAATGTCATTCCTAAGCAGTATTATTCTTTATTAAGCAGAGAAGCTTGTGCGGCTTTGAATCTCCTTTAATTGCCAGATGCATATGAAATTTAAGTTGACTCAATATGTAGCGAATTAATATCTATTGAAGATTCTTCATTCTTAGGACCACAGGAGAACATTACTTCGAGGAGAGGCTGGAAGAAGCAGCAGAGGTGCACAAAGATGAAGGTGTCCATCTGCAAGAGAATTTCTACATCTTAATTTTCTTTTTCAGTGGAAATCAATGATTTATCAAAATGTCACTGATATTGATGATCTATCACAGGAAGAAATCCTGAACCTTGCTTTACTCTTTGCAGGTTGCATGGATTAGGTCAGCTCTGATTTTTTTTGATGTGATTAGCATGGTTTTCACAAAAATGACTATGCAAATTAGTCAGTTCATTCTGCTAAAGATATCAATGACATGTGACAACAACAGCTTGATGCAGTAACTCCTTCATATGAAGACGTACCAAAACTTACAGGTGCTTTTCACTGCCAAGGTAACTGTTGCAGAACAAATGCCGGATATTGTTTAATCTACAATCAAGTTGGAGATCGGAAAACTACAGAGGAGCTTAGAACAATCCTTAATAGTGACGCAGAAGTAGAAGAAGGAGTCATTTGTCTGAATTGACAAACTTGCTAGGCTTTTAGAGATGTTGTTAACTACTGAAGAGCAGACTCACCGTGAAGAGAGTCTGCAAGAGAACCACTATCTATAAAGAGAAATCGCTGTAGTATTAGCAGAAAATCATCATTTTTTCTTTGGAATATTCCTTGCTCTTCTCTTTCATGGATTATTACTCATTCTTCATGTGTTACAGCAGTAGAATTTATAGCTGTACAATTCTTCACATGAGCTGAGCAACCTTCGACAGGTAATGGCTTAACTTGTCCCCAGGGTTTTAGGAAGTTTAAAAAAGAAAGCAGAAAATAATAAAATCTCCATCCATTATTTTTCCACATTAATTGAGAAGGAGGAGTCTCCAGCTGCTAATATCAGTGCCTTCCAAAGAAAAGGCAGCAGAGGGCATACATCCTCCACATCTTCCATGGTAGCTGACAGCACAATAAGGTGCAGGTAGTGTTGGTTGGGGGGTGGGGGGTGGCAATGGAATAGCAATAGGATAAAAATGTAAGTAGTTTATGGATGGAGTGAAAGGTATGTTTTAAGGGATTATTACCTACTATTCTACTGAATGCATCATCAGTGATATCAGATGATATTAGGCTACATGTAGCTAGTGAGAAGTGTTCCGATGAAGTCCTGCAGGACCCTATCTTCTAAATCATGTAAATAGCCAATAACTTTTTTTTTGGTTAATTGCTCCGTGGATTTTAGCTTCCTTTTCTTGAACATATGCGGATAATTGGCATTAATACAAGACTGGGGAGCTTTGCTAAAGTAAACAACAATGTTGGAATCAGTAGCTTCTTGCACTTCTGTGAAATTCTATCTGATATTTACTTGGACATGAAGTACAGCCAAACTTTCTGCAAAGTTTGCACATATCAGTGAACACATTAGTGCTGCATGTATTGCATCCCACTCTGCATGCCCAGAAATGTTGAAAGAGTAAGGTCACACTAAATTTGACATGGTCAGACTGATACAACACTAGGATCCCACACTAACATTGAATGATTCATTGTTCAATGAATGGGCAAAAGCTATCTTTTCTACTCATATGTAAAACAACAGGGGGAATGAAGCAAGACACACCATTTTTAAAATGATAATGACATCACTTTCAAGGAGAGAATGATAAGATTGCCTTTTGTTGGTGATGGTCATAGCTGGTACCTGTGTGGCACAAATATTACTTGTCATTTATCATCACATATTCGAATGATAACCAGATCTTACACAATGTCAACACAGAGATAACAAGCATGGGGCTGGATGAACACAGCAGGTCAAGCAGCATCATAGGAGCAGGAAAACTTGACGTTTCGGGCCTAAACCCTTCATCAGAAATGGGGGAGGGGAAGAGGGTTCTGAAATAAATAGGGAGAGAGGGGGAGGC
>JAHRHZ010000218.1:2183995-2223839 GCA_024137785.1 Ginglymostoma cirratum
CAGATGCGGCGGAGGCGAAGGAATTGGGAATAGGGGATGGCATTTTTGCAGGAGGGTGGGTGGGAGGAGGTGTATTCCAGGTAGCTGTGGGAGTCAGTGGGCTTGAAATGGACATCTGTCTCTAGGTGGTTGCCCGAGATGGAGACAGAGAGGTCCAGGAAGGAGAGAGAAGTGTTGGAGATGGTCCAGGTGAACTTCAGGTTGGGGTGGAAAGTGTTGGTGAATTGGATGAACTGTTCGAGCTCCTCGTGGGAGCACGAGGCGGCGCCGATGCAGTCATCAATGTAACGGAGGAAGAGGTGGGGTTTAGGGCCAGTGTAGGTACGGAAGAGGGATTGTTCCACATAACCTACGAAGAGGCAGGCATAGCTTGGACCCATGCGGGTCCACATAACCTACGAAGAGGCAGGCATAGCTTGGACCCATGCGGGTCCACATAACCTACGAAGAGGCAGGCATAGCTTGGACAGGATGGCTTCAGCATCTGGGGAGTTGAGAATAATGCAGAATATTGCACAATCATCAAAGAGCATCCTATTTCTGACCTTATGTTGAAGGGAAGGACAACAGATGAAGCAGTTGAAGGTGGTTGGACCTAGAACACTACCATGAGGAACTCCTGCAGTGATGTCCTAGGACTAAGATAATTGACTTCCAACAACTGCAACCACCTTTCTTTGTGTAATTTTGACTCCAACAAACAGAGAGTTTTTTTCACAATTCCCATTGACTTCAATTTTGAATGCTCCTTGATGCCAGAATTGGTTAAATGCTGCCTTGATATCCAGGGCAGTTTTCTCATCTTACCTTTGCAATTGAACTGTTTCCATGTTAAGATCAAGGCTGCAAAGAGGTCAGGTGCTGAGTGGCTCAGATGGAACCAAAATTGAGCACTGAGCAGGTTATTGCTGATCAAGCCTCTTGATTGCATTGCTGATGACCCCTTCTTTATAGATGATCTGGGGTAGCCTAATGGGGTAGTAACTAGCCGGTTTGGAACTTTTCTTGTTTAATGTCAATAGGAGATTTAAGTGGGCTTTGATGCTTCACGGGGGCTATGTTTGCCATTGTTCTTTCATTGCCTAGGTTGATGCCAGGAGGTGTGTCTAGTTTCATGCCTGTGTTGCTTTTTAAGTAATTTACCAATTACTTGGTCTGACAAGTTGCAAGTAATATTTGTGCCACACAAACATTAGGCAATGACACAAAGGCACCAATAGCCGGGCACTAATTCTGAAAATATTAAAGGAGAGAAAGGGAGAGGAAACAAATACAAGAGAAAAGATACCTTAGAAACTATTGGGGCTAAAAATTGAAAAGTAACCTGGACCTGAAGGGATGTGTTGTAGGACATTTAAAAAGTAGCTCCAAAGACAGTGAATTCACAGGTTGTAATTTTCCAAGAATTCTTAGATGATGGAAAGTGGTGGAAAATTGAAAACCAGCTAAAGTAACACCTTTATTCAAAAAGGAAGTAGACAAAAACAGGTAACTCTAGGTCAGTTGGCTTAATAATGGGAAAATATTAGAGTCCATCATAATGATGTAATAGCAGAATATTTAGAAATGCATAATGTAATCAAGCAGAGTTAGCATGGCTTCACAAATCGAAAACCGTGCCTGACAATTTACTAGAATACTTTGAGAAGGTAACTGAGGATTGATGAAGGGGAGTGTTAATCACAGTTACCCAATATACAGTTGATGATTTTTAACCACTTTCTGATCATTTGTTGAGAAGCAGTAATTAAGATATGATACATTAGTTAATTAGATTAACAAAATTTACAACATGACAATTGGGCATGGTTTACCAATACCGGACAATAAACAGGCTGTTGGCATGGAATGTTTTGGTTTGCTAAAATGGTGGGGACAGCATCCTGTTCTCTAGCTGAGGTGTTGGGGAACCCTTTTGCTCTTGGTCTTCCTCCACTTCTTTTGCTCTGTGTTCTATCTGCCTGATGAAGTCTGCCTGAAAAAGATTGCTCTCATGGGGCCGCCCGATGAGAACTGCTTCCTTCAAGAATTATCCTCTGCTCCTGAGCAATTCCTGTTATATGATATTTCTATGGTGGCAGATTACTTTCTCTGTGTAAATCAATTGTCTGAACCCATTTGGCGATTAGCCCTGGGGCACCTACTCATGACATTGGGTGACCATTTTCCCATTGCTCACCTTCATCTGAGGGTTAGATTACCATTATATCTTAGAATAAATTCTTATTTTTTAAAATAACGAGCATTGATAATTGGGTGTATTTGGCTTGTTGAAAGTACAACATTGGGCATGGTGACCTGTGTGTTTCTTGTAATTCTTCCCTTTCTTATCCAATGCTAGAATTTTGGAAAGTTCTTCTGTAATAACTATTAAATGAAATATCACATTACACAGTGAATACTAGGAAACATAAATTTTTAAGGGACCACAATATCCAACAGAAGGCAGTGGATGTCATATATTTGGATTTCTAGAAGGCATTTGATAAGGTGCTGGATGTTAGGCGACTTAATACGAATCCATGATGTTGAAAATAGTAAATTAGTATGGATAGAGGTTTGACTAACTAATAGATGACAGACGTTTGGAATAAAGGGGGAATTTTCAGGGGTGGGGGCAGGAAACCTGCGACTAGAAAAGTGCCATAGGAATCAGTGCTAGGGTCACAAAATCTTTACAAAATACATCAAAGTCTCGGATGAAGAAAATGAATGTACTGCAGTCATGTTTACTAATTATACCAAATTAGGTGGGAAGGCAAGCAGTGAGGGTGGCACAAAGAGTTTGCAGAGAGTAAGCAAATGGGCAAAAACTTGGCAGATATAACATAATGTTGGAAGATGTAACGTTATGCCCTTTGGAAAGAAGAATGGAGGAGCTGAATATTATTTTCTGCAGAATGTTACTGCACAAAGGTATTTGGGAGTCCTCAAGCTTAAATTGCAAAAAGCTAGACTACAAGTCAAGTCCGGTATGTATTGGGAAGGCATTAAGAACACCAAAGCCAGGAGTATAGTGGAATATGTCTATTTGCCTGGATAGGTACAGCTGCAAAAACATTTGGATACCATCCAATCGACTTAAATATTCACTCACTCCAAACTGGCAACTACTAACAATGAGATGTGCTGCAGCAACTTGCCCAGTCTTCTTCAACAGCATCTGCAAACCCATGATTCTGTTACCCAGAAGGCCAAGTGCAGCAGTTGCTTGGAAATAATGTAACCTAAAAGAAATCTCTAAATCAGATCATGCTAATGTTAAATTACATCACTTAACAGCACTGTAATCACCACGTCATGCAGTGATTCAGCAGTTTTTTTAAGGGCAATTTGTCATGGACTATACATGTAGCTTTGCCAGCAATGCCCATGTTCCATGAAAGTAAAGAAATGTGGCATTGTCTGAACAGGGGAGATAGAGCTGGAGAAACTGAGAGAATGGAATAGCCTTTATAGGAAGCTGATTGTGAGGAAACGTAGCCAAGGTAGTTGTGGACAAAAATGTCCCTATACTAGACATGGATCCACACATTCCAGAAAACAAGAATTGCAGATTGAGGAAGGAAAGAAAATAATTAGAGGTGTAACATGTGAAGAGTGAAAATTGCAAAACAAAGTTGGTTTAACATTTTCCAGTTCAAAGCAAGAGTCAGAAACTGAAACTTTATAGTCATCAATGTATTGGAAATTGAGATAGTAGAAGGTCTGAGTAGGATTTGAACAAAAACATATGATTTCACCTCCCAAACATCTTGTCTCCAGGAATGATAGAAACAGCATATTATGGAAGATAAAATTGATACTTTACGGGTACAACAAAGGTAGGCCTGCAAGCTATGACAACTCTGTAGGATGTCTTAAAGAATGCATCAATGCTTTCATGATTTTTACCAACAAAACAGCAAATTCTCTGTTAACTAAGTTGAATCCTGAAACACTCAGCCCGATTTTCAAGGAATGGCAATGTACTCGTATGCAATTCATAATATCAAAATATTGTAATGTAGACATGTCTGCAGTGGTTGATTTTTCGGGTCAAGAATTGGTATTAAGGAAGTAACATTAACAGTGTGGAAACAGCCCAAAGAACATTAAACAACACAGCACCGCTGATCACCATTTGCCAAGCTTGTTAACCACCTAAAAATAAAATATTTTAGTGAAGCACACGAAAGAATTAAGGAATTGTTACACAAGAATCTGGATTTCAAATTAACAGCCTTTGCCCGTTTCCTCTGATGTCTGTCCAAGAAACGGGACTACTGCGCATGTAGCAGGTGCATATATGTTTCTCCTCCATCTTGAGAAACAGTTTCATCCACAAAACACATTTTAGACAAAGTAATACTGGCCGATGTATTAATGGTGCAGCGGATTGAGGTCAGGGCAGTGAGGTAGCAGCTTGCTCGGTCTGTCAGCGTTGTCAAAGTCCAGCAGTGACCTCGCTGATGGAAAACAAGCACATTGCTGGAGAAGTCGAAAAGATCTGAGTCTTTTAAAAAAAAATTGCACCGACATTCACGGTGAGTAGGAACCGTCAGTTTTTTTTTTGTTTGATAGGAGAGACGCACTTTCTAAATCTCGCTGCGCCGAATGGTGTGTAGCTGAGGAGTCTGAGAGAGCTGATGAGGCGCCATCACCCTGTATTTCATACTGTGCTGGTCGCGGTGGCCCCAGCCTCTGACCGGTTGCGGCTTCAATTTCTGGAGGTTTGTTGTTTTAAAGACCGCCTGAAATCCGTGAGAACAAAGCAGCAACCGTCTGCCGTAGAACAAATGTAATATGTTTCTTTTTACATCGAGATGAAATGCTATGTATGTGCATGTATTTAGGACCGAAAAATACCATATATTATGCATACTCTGATTACTAAAGGTTTTTTTTGGGAAATTTAAGCAGAATGTTATCGTAAATATCCCGACAAATACTGGACAAATTCTTAGTATCATTGAGACCTGACAAATTAAAAGAAATAGTGCTTAAAAATAATGAATGCGGTGCTAGATAGCAGAGACTAGAGCAGTGAACGTGTGGCAGCAATTAAATATTGGTGTCTGGTGATCAGTGTGTGCTCTAGTGTTGGAACATCAATCATATACACACACTACTGACATTGACGCCTACACATTGTAATTCCGTCTCTTTGGCGTTTCTCTGTTTTGCCATTTTCAAAATGGAGTTCCTTGGAAGGATTAATATTTGCTGACTTTTTCTTCTTATTCCAGATTAAGATTGTGCTGGATCAATCAGTTTAAGAATGGAGCTGACCAAAACATTCCTTCTCATCTCTTTATGCTTTTGGATTGAACTAGGCTTGTCTAGTGATAAATCTTCAAAGAAAGGAAAGTCCAAGAAGAAGCAACATCTGTGTCCCTCGTAAGTTATCTTCATTTTCATCTCACTGTATTATAATTAGTATGTGTGATTTTTGGAAGTTGGTGCTGCCCAAGAAATTATAATCAGTGGTTTCAGGCTCATCAAACTTTTCCAAATATCATACAGCTTTACCAAATAATATGGCAAGAGTATGATTACTGTTAATTCTGACAATCTTAAAAAGCTTCTACCTTGAATGAAAAATACTCAAAGGCTTCATGTTTCATAGTCATTTTCTGTCATATAGATATGTCAGAACAAGGTTGCATGTTTAATTAATGTCGGTTGTTATATACTTTTTTTACAGATAGAAGAAAAGGTTTCCCAAAAGTTCCTCAAAGTCTGTTTTAAATATACACGTGAATGTGTTTGAAAAAAGGCCTGCAATTATTCCCATGTCAAATATCATATTCCTTCTGTGTACTGCAGAAGTAACAACTACATAGATGTGGGTATAAATAACCTAAGGCTTCTATGCCATTTTTAGGTACAGTTCTACACCACATAAATTGCAGCACTTCAAGAAGGTAGCTCACCAAGGAAAAATATGGATGGGCAATAACCAGCCAGTGATGCCTACATCCTGTGAGTGAATAAGTTTAAAAAAAAAGGGAATGACAACTGAAAGTTATGGTGTAGTATAGATCACTTTGTTCACCAGTTAGAGACAGACGTTGTGAATTTCTGTGATATCAGAAGTCAGTTGTAAATGTTAGAAAAGTGTGAAGAACCATGTTGTAGTTTCTAGACACCTAATGGTCCTGCACGATATTTCCTTAGAACTACAGCTGAGGGTAATGGCATAAAACTTTCATCAAATCCGTTGGGAACATAACAACTTGTCATTTGGAGATTGACCAGATTGTTTAAGTGAGGAGTGAGGGAAATGGGAGTGTCAGGAAAATACGATTACAACCCTTTTCAGCGAACAGAGTTCTCTGTGCCAAAGTGAATGTTACACTTTACATTTATATTGAACAGTCTGAAACGCATGTCCCTATTCTGTCCAGTCTTTCTTTTACCATGTTCCATTATGACATTCATAACAAACAGTCCATGTTGCTGCGATTCTACCAATTAATCAAACTCAAATCTGTAGGAAGCATCTTAAGACCATAAAACACAGAAGTGAGGTAAGCTGTTCAGTGAGATGTTAGCTGATCTGAATCCTTATATTCACTTTTTCTGTTTTATCCCCATAGCCCGACAAACCCTTCATGATTACAAATCTGTCTATCTAAGACTTGAATATTCTTAATGATCCAGACTTGACAGCGTCTGCAGTAAAAAATTCCACAGATTCACCACCTGCTGAGAGAAAAAAAGACTCTCCTCGTCACTGTTTTATATGGGCAATTTATAACTGTGATTGTGCTGTCTAGTCTCAGACTGTCTCTCAACAAGTAACAACCCTTCCACATCTCCCTTTTCAAGACCCATAAGAAGCTTCTGTGTTTCAAAAAGATCTCCTTTCATTCTTCAAAACTCCAATGCGTACAAGCCCAACCTCTTCTGATAAGAAAATTCCACCATACCTGGGATCAATCTCGTGAACCTTGTTTGTGCTGCCTCCAACACCAGTATATCTATCTTTAGATAAGGAGACCAAAACTATTCACAATGTTCCAGCTGTGCTCTAACTAGGACTTCCTATAGTTTTAGCAAGATCTGCTATTTTCATATTCGATTCCCTTTGAAATGAAGGCCAATATTCCATTTACCTTCTGTATTATCTGCTGAACTTGTTTGCTAGCTTTTTGTGAACCATGTACTAAAACTGTTGGGCTCAGACTTGTACATTTCAAACAAAAGTTGCACAGTTACAAATTTGAGATAACAAGCACGGGGCTGGATGAACACAGCAGGTCAAGCAGCATCATAGGAGCAGGAAAACTTGATGTTTCGGCCTAGACCCTTAATCAGAAATGGGGGAGGGGAAGAGGGTTCTGAAATAGATAGGGAGAGAGGGGGAGGCGGATAGAGGATGGATAGAGGAGAGGATAGGTGGAGAGGAGGCAGACAAGTCGAAGAGGCGGGGATGGAGCCAGTAAAGGTGAGTGGAGGTAGTGGGGTAGGGAGGAGATAGGTCAGTCCAGGGAGGACGGACAGGTCAAGGGGGCGGGATGACGTTAGTAGATAGGAGATGGGGGTGTGGCTTGAGGTGAGTGGAAAAACAGGTTAGGGAGGTGGAGATGAGCTGGGCTGGTTTTGGGATGTGGTTGGGGGAGGGGAGATTTTGAAGCTTGTGAAATCCACATTGATGCCACTGGGCTGCAGCAAATTTGCCTCCCTTGGTACACAGGGCCTGCCCTAACTCCTTTTGGAAATACAGTATATAGTGGATTGTTATCAGTGTGTGAAAATCCTGTAGGCCCCACTGATCTCAAATTGCCAAAATCCTCTTTCTCATTCCAGGCAGATGAGGTTCAAGTACTAGGAATAAAAATTCATTTAAGAAAACTAACCCACTAAGTTTTCAGACACTGCTAAAAACTTATCTTGTTCTTTTGTCATGCTGGTAATGGTTACTTTGGTAAACTTATTTGATATAATTAGAAATCTAGGTATAGGATTTTATGAACAAAATTAGTTTCTTTCCATTAATACAGTATTTGCCTACCATGTGTATTTTATGGTCTACTATCATGTGTTCTGTATACACAAAGAATATACAGTCATATGTTTGCCTGCCGAGTAATATTTCTCCAGTCTGCGCATCTAGAAAATCTTGGGTTGTTTTCTCTTGAAGGGCAGAGACTGAAGGAAGACTTGATAGAAGTTTATAAAATTATGAGATGCATAGATAGTGTTGAGGGTCAGAATTATTTTTCCAGCGTTGAAATGTCTAATACTAGGGGACATACACTTAATGTGAGCGGGTGAAAGTTCAGAGGAGATGTTGGGGGCAAGTTCTTTTACACACTCATAGGAATCTGGAAAGCACTGCAAGGGCTGGTGATGGAGGCAGATATGATAAGGGGATTTAGGGACTTTTAGATAAGCATATGAATATGCAAGGAATGGAGGGATATGGACCAAGGACAGGCAGAAGGGATTAGTTTCATTTGGTGTCATGTTCAGCACAACATCGTGGGCTGAAGTTCCCTTTCTTGTGCTATACTGTATGTATGTTCTATCTGACTGTGAAACTTCAATTTGTGTAGATGCAATATTAGGAAACTTACTGATACTGCTTTGATGGTGAAATATTAGGGCAAGGAGCTATCATGATTTCATGACAGCAAGTAAATACCAAATAGCATCTTCAAAGATCTCTGAAAATCACAAATGGCTTTGTGGTCAATGTTGTATTTTGAAAATGTAATCACTGCTACCATGTAGGAAGTATTGCAGCCAATTTACATACAGTAAATTTTCCTAAACAGTAATGTGGGAAAAGTTGAATAGTTTGTGTTAGTGATGCTATTTGAGAAGTAAATATTGGGCAAATATGTAGGGATAAATCCTGTGCTTTACTTTAAGATAGTGTCATAGGACTTTTTTACGTGAAGTAAGCAGGTGGGCTTCAGTTTTACATGTCCTATCAAAAGTGGCAGTGCAACATTCCCTCAGAGCTGGACTGGGCTATTGAACATAGAATCATAGAACAGAACTGTACAGCACAGGAAGAGGCCCTTTGGCCACCTTATCTATGCTAGTCATGATGCCATTCTGAACTAATCTCCTCTATCTACAGGTGGTCCATATCCCTCTATTCTCTGCCTGTTTATGTGTCTGTCTAAATGCCTCTTAAACATTGCTATTGTGGCTGATTCTGTCACCTCATCTGGCAGTGCATTCCAGCCACCTACAACCCTCATTGCCTTGCACATCTCCACCTTAAACCTGTGTAGCCTTGTATTTGACATTTCCATCCTCGGAAAAAGGTTCTGACTATCCACCCTATCTATGCCTCTCATAATTTTATGTACTTCTGTCAGGTTGTCCCTCAGCCTCTGACCTTCTAGTGAAAACAATCCAAGTTTGACGAGAGATAGTAGGAACTGCCGATGCTGGAGAATCTGAGATAGCAAGATGTAGAGCTGGATGAACACAGCAGACCAAGTAGCATCAGAGGAGCAGGAAAGCTGACGTTTTGGGTCTAGACCCTTCTTCAGAAATGGGTTTGGCCAACCTCTCTGTGTAGCTAATACTCTCCAATCCAGGCAACATGCTGGTAAACTTCTTTTGCACCCTCCCCAGAGCTTTCAAATCCTTCCTGTAGTGTGGTGACCAGAACTCCACACAATACTCCAAATGTGGCCTAACTGAAGTTTAAACAGCTAGCATATGACTCGCCAACTTTTATACTCAATGTCCTGTCTTATCAAGAGAAGCATGCTGTATGCGTTCTTTACCACCTTATCCACTTGTGTTGCCACTTACAGGAAGTTTTAGACTTGCACTCTAAGATTCCTCTGTATGTCAATGTTCGTAAGGGTCCTGTCTTTTGCTGTATACTTGCTTTTTGTGTTTGACCTCTCAAAATGCACCACCTGACACTTGTCCGGATTAAATTTCATCTGCCATTTCTGCGCCCAACTTTCTAACTGCCTTTGACAATCTTCTTCACTACACACAACTCCACCAATTTTAATGTCTTCTGCAAACTTACTAATCATACCACCTATATTCTCATCCAAATCATTTATTGGTGGCATGGTGGCTCAGTAGTTAGCACTGCTGCCTCACAGCACCAGGGACCCGGGTTTGATTCCGCCCTCAGGCGACTGCCTGTGTGGAGTTTGCAGATTCTCTCCTTGTCTGCGTGGCTTTCCTCCCACAGTCCAAAGATATGCAGGCTAGGTGGATTGGCCATGCTAAATTGCCCATAGTGTACAGGGATGTGTAGATTAGGTGGGCTATAGGGGGATGGGTCTGGGCGGGATGATCTGAGGGTCGGTGTAGACTTGTTGGGCTGAAGGACCTGTTTTCACACTGTAGGGATGATATATGATATATATTTATAGATATTGCAAACAACAGATATCCCAGCACTGATCCATATAGATCCACTGGTCACAGACCTCCAGTCAGAAAAAACACCCTCCCACAACTACCCCGACTTCCATGACCAAACCAATTTAATAATCAACTTAGCAACTCACCATGGATCCCATGTGACTTAATCTTCTGGACCCTCCTATCATGAAGGACCCTGTCAAATGCTTTAGTGAAGTTCATGTAGATTACCCTACCCTCATCAATGATTTTCATCACTCCTTAAAAATCTCTATCAAATTTGAGAGACAAGACCAACCCCACAGGAAACCATGCTAACTATCCCAAATAAGTTCATTTATTTTACAAATGCAAGTAAATCCTGTTCCTGAGAATCACCTCCAATAATTTCCCTCTGACGGATGTAACTCTCAGTAGCTTGTAACTTCCTGGAATATTCCTGTTGTCCTTCTTAGACAACGGAATAATATTGGCTATTCTCCAGTCTTCTAGAAACTCACCTATGGCTAAAGAGGATACAAAGATCTCTTTCAAGGCCCCAGCAATGTCCTTCCTTGCCTCTTCCTGTATCCTGGGATAAATCCTTTCAGGCCTTGGTGAGTTATTTACCTTAATGTTTTTCAAGACATCCTTAAGGCTTAGACATGGCGGGGGAGTGGTGGCCTAGTGGTATTATTGCTGGACTGTTAATCCAGAGGTCCAGATAATGTTCTGGGGACCCGGGTTTGAATCCCGCCATGGCAGATGGTGGAATTTGAACTCCACAAATATCTGGAATTAAGAGTCTAATGATGACCGTGAATCCATTGTCGAATGTTGGAAAAAGCCATCTAGTTCACTAATGTCCTTTTAGGGAAGGAAACTGCCATCCCTATGTGATCTGGCCTACATGTGACTCCAGACCCACAGCGATGCGGTTGACTCTGAACTGCCCTCTGGGCAATTAGGATGGGAAATAAATGCTGCTTAGCCAGCGATGCCTTCATCCCACGAATGAATAAAAAAAATCCTTGTCTTAGACTTTTTTGCTCAATTCTCTCAAGTTGGACTCTAACCCAGAGCTCCAGATATTTTGAGACTGCTGGGCTTTAATGACCCACATTTACAACAACCGACATAAGCCACTGATGTTGGTGTCAACCTCTCCAAAAATGATGAATAAGGTCCTGTAACAGACCACTACTGGGAAAAACATTGATCTGAAAGTCCCAGTCAATGGTGAAATGACAACTGACTGTGTTTGAAAATGTGAAGTTCCCTTTTTACCTTGGAGCAGTTGGAACTTGTTCTCTTGTCTGAAGTACAGTGCAAACACTGAAGGGACTTGGAGAACGACTTCGAAGGCACGTATGTAGCCACAGGAGAAAGGCATGCTCCTTCTTCAAATCCTGTAATGTTTCAGTGTTTGATAGATCCTGTGACTTTTAATCACTAGGCCACTATCCCCTTTTGGTAGGAATAGATAGCAGGGTATGTGCAGTAAAATGTGGGTATGGGGTCAATGGGGTTGAGCAGGGTTAGGGATGCCAGTGAAGTTCTGAGTATGGCTGCGTCTATTGGGTGGAGGGGCTTTGGTGAGTGGAGCTGCCATTGTGGTTGGGTGATGAGCAGGTGGGGAGGAAGGGGAGCGGGGTGAGATACGCTGGTGTGTGGGTTGTTGAGTCATGTGCTGGGTGTTGAAGGATGGGAAATGCTGCTAGGAAAAGCCTGAACAAAATTGGATGATTGAGTAATTAGAGTGTATGCATTAGTACTGGATGAAAGCCACATTTACATACTGACAGGTCCCCAGTAGGACTGTCAACGTTTGATCCCATGGTACCATTTTTGGTGAGCTATAACTTTCAGATTCCAGCCTAACTCATCTCCCCATGACTTACAGTAACATTGTCCCCAACTATGACTACTTTTTCTATGTTTGCTGCTATTAGGACTAAGACATTGGGTCATTCCTTTACAAAGATATTCTTCTGTGATTGAGCATATATCAAGCACAGCAACAGGTAAAACTTTGTAAAGTAGTGCCTATGGAATTTAGTACAGAGAAGCATGAGGAGATGCATTTTGGATGAAGGAATAATGTGAAATGATTGACTTATTAGTTCTGAAGAGTGTGTGGGACCTAAGGCTGCATATGCTTAGATTTTTGAAGGGTGCAGGAATTAAGTGTTTAGCAATGCAAATGGAATCTTGGCCTTCATAAATTGAATTAGTGATTATAAAAGAAGAAAAGTTGTGCTGAACCTTTTGTAAAACCCTACTTAGACTACAGCAGGAATATTGTTTTCAGTTCTAGGCATCACACTTTAGGTAGAATGTGAGGGTACTTGAAAAGGTGCTGAAGAGATTTACCAGAATGGCTTCAGAGGTGGGAGATTTTAGCTATGAGTTTAGGTTGGAGAAGCTGGTGTTGAACTTCTTGGAGCAAAGGGGATTACGAGACAATTTAACTAAGGTGTACAAGATAATGACAGATTTCAATAAGGTGGTAAGGACCACACTGGACCACAATTTCCGCAGATCACCAAATGTGTTTTAATTTGTTATTTTATTCGATGAGTTATTTCCCTTTTTAAATGCACCTTAGCATCAGTTTCTGTACTATTTTTAATCTTAGGAATAGAATTAACCAACTACTTTGTTCAAAATCCCACTCAGGTGACTGGATATTTAAGGATTGTAAACATATTATGTTTTACAAATTCCAGCCCTTTGATATTAACCCTTTACCAGTATAACTGAATCTAGCTTAAAACTAGAAAAGATAAAATAGTACTGACAAGTCATTCACTTGCTATATATTATAAATACTTAATCGTTATCCCAGCTGAAATTTCATATTTTTAGATGAGTAAGAATGGAAAATAGCCACTAGACAATTTCTTACCTGCTTACCTCTGATGTCAGACCTTGATTTTACTTTCCTATCATACTCTCTCCTTTTTCCCAAAGTATCTCTGGTGGCAGTTTCCATTCTGTTTCAACTATTTTGTTTTGATGTGCCTCTGCTGGTGATACCCATTCTGTCTAAGCTGCTCAATCCCACATTACTCTGCTGTTGTGTTGTTTAGTATGTTACTAACTAGTATTACTAGTGTTACTTTAGTAGTTTAGTGGTAGATTCATTGTTTAGTAGTGGACTGTACTCAAGATACTGAATCCAAGAGGTCCTTGGCATCTCCATCTTTGTATCCTTAACCTTGACAATATCATTCACATATCATTAACACCTGCTATTCCCTCTGTTTGCACATTGAAAATAGGACATCTGTGAAAATGTAACCATATTCCAGACTACTTTCAGCAATTGAACTCACTGACATATGCATCTGGCTTGGTCTGCGTCACCCTTTACTACCTTTCATGGCCAAATCATTTAGCCGCAGTTCTGTTGGAGGTTAATGTTGAACAATGTGTTCAGCTACCAAAATTCATCACCTCATACATTTCCAGATTGAACTTCATTTACCACACATCTGCCCTCTTGTCTATGTCTTTTTAGAGTTGTCCACTGACCTCCTTTCTGGTGATAACAGTGTCCTGCATGATTCAGTCATTAAGATGTAGCCTTCCCTTCAGGATATACTCAATTGTTGCTGTCCTCCTTCGTGGCGCCTCCATTGGTCACACACTACCTTCATTCACCTCCTCAACTTGTTCTCCTCCTCCTCCTCATATGCCTCCAGTAATATAACTCCTTTACCAGCTCAGGCCCTTGACATGAATGGTAATTTTGGTTGGGATCAATAATATTATTGTTCATATTGAACTTAATCTCTTCCATAATTTGGGCTAATTTCTCTGTATTGAATCAACAGGGATGTTATTTTATTGGTAATGCATTAACATGATGAACAGCCAGAATCATTTTTCCCAGCTCGGTAGCCTTTGTAAGTCATTTTGATAGCAATTTTATCTATGAGAAAACTATCAAAACTTTCAAGCCCCATGATATTATCTCATCTGATTTAGAAGCAAATTTTGAATTTTCAATTTTTGCTTGATGCTCAATCTGTTTCATTTTACCCCCTATTTCTTTCACTACAACAAATATGCTTTTCTCCTAACTATCCTTTCTGTCATAGTATCTCTTCAATGTATTAAAATGATATTTGCTGATGTTTTCCCCAATCTTGCATACTGACTGCATAGTTGGGTTTCTTTTGATTTGATAAGGTCTAGTGAGCCTTTGTTTTAATGGTTCCCCAGAGACAGTCAACCATACTAGTACCTGTTCATGAGCAACAGTAATTTTGATCTTTAACCGTTTTTATTTACTCTAGCTTTCGTTGTTTGTTGAACGCTCTTCAGATGCATTTTGATCAGCTCACATGCTTGGATTAGTTTTTTCCTGAAACTCAAAACATCAGAAGTGTAGTTTCTCTCAGACCTTTTGCTTTATCAAGTTTTGTGTAAACAGTTGGAGTGGTCCTGTACCTTCCTGTCCATAGATGAATTCAAAAAGATTGATTACTATGTATTATTTAGGAGCATTCTTAATTCCAAACACTAACAAGGAGACTTGTTTGTCGATCATCAGGACATCTTGTCAATAAACTGTGATCATGGCCTTCAAAGTTTGTGCCATTTGTGCAATACACCTCAAGATTATGGATAATGAAAGTTATTTTACTTCCAAACTTGCAATTTTCTTTAAGTATTTGAAACTTAAAATTTGACCCTAGAAATGATTGTATTCTTTGCATAGTCCTTGTTTTAAAAGAGGAAATTGAACTAATGTTTCCACTTCTATACTTGCAGTCAAGGTATTGTTTTGGGAAAACTTGTGGAAACATCTATTATTGTTCATCAATCATTATTACCTTTCCTGATTTTAGGTTGGAGTCCTACACAATCTATTGAGGTCCTGCTGAATGGTTTTTCAAAAGTTGGTACTGGGATTAAAGGCACAGGCTTAATTGATGGATGGGGTTTGCCTACCGCCTTACATATGATTCTGCGTATAGCTCTCCATGATATTGATTATTCTCTCGTGGGTGGAGCTCAAGCAGTTGAGCCCTTGAAACATGATTGAGCTCAACACCTCTCAAGGTACACGAGCTCGCATTGGCTCAGGGAATTCTACCAGACATCTACACAGCTGCTGCTCCAAGTACTGTGCCCAATAAAATGTCTACTGAAATATTGCCATGACTATCCTCCCTCTTCTAAGAGGGGGCTGTACACAGATGTCGTTGACCCAGACACGACCTCCTGTGCTCTAATATGATTCCTTCATTTTGTCCCACTGGCTGTACACATCTCTCTGATATATAATTATTTGTATGATAGTGTGCCCTTGAACATCCCAGATACTTGAGGGATGAGCTGGCCTGTTGGTTGGTGTGGAAGGAGTAGAGAGTGGACTGATGAAGAGTGCTTGTGAGTAAATAACGATACGATTTGTATAGGACACAATGGGATATAATTAGGGAAACGTTTGGACATTGAGAGCATGCACAGCTTTCAGTGGTTGGTGGACAAATACCGGAAGATTTCTCTGTTCCTCTTAGCTTCCTAATGTCATTGCATGTAGTAATGAGACAAGGGAGTACTCAAAGTGCATCACCTCATACTTCACAAGGTTAAATTCCATCTGCCACTGATCTACCCATCTAACCTGTTCGTTTATATCTTCCTGAAACACAAGACCTTCTTCCTGTCAACCAACCAGCCAATCCTTGTTATCCGCAATTTAATGATTATCCCCCCACACACTCTCAATTACATCAGGCATCTTGCACCTCCCCTGTGGCTAGAAAGGAATTAAAAATTTGGGTCAGGGCCCCTGTGATTTCCCAACTGCTCGAGGACTTCACAGTCCATCCGCCCAAATTCTGTACCTACATCCTCCTGCTTTCTAGTGAAGGCAGATGTGAAGTATTTGTTTAAGACTCTATCAATGTCCTCTGGCTTGACAGATTTCCCCCTTGATCCCTAATGGGCCCATTGTTTTCCTGGTTATTTTTGTCCACTTGATATACTTATAGAATATCTTGGGATTTTCCCTAATCTTGCTCACCAGTGCTTTTTCATGCCCTCTTTGCTCTCCTGATTTTCTTGAGTTTCTCGCTGGACTTCCTATACTTCACTAAGGCCTCCATTGATTTGTTCCCTTTGTACTTGTTACACATTTTAGCTTTCTTTATTTATCCAATCCTGAATACCCTTCGACATCTAGGGTTCCCTGGGCTTGTTTCTCCTGCATTTCATTCTAAAGAGAATATGTGAGCCTGTATTTTCCTTAATTCATTTTTGAACCTCTCTCGCTGTCTGCCTTAGATTTACCCTGAAACAGCTGTTTCCAAACTACGTTGATCAGATCTTGCCTTAACTTAATAAAATCTACCTTTGCCTAATCCAAAAGTCTTACTTTTCAGACTATCCTTTTCCCATTCCATAAAAAACCTAAAACATTTGTAATTGTGGTCACGATCACTGAAATGCTCCCCCATTGCCACTTTGACCACCTGTCAGCTTCAGCAGATCCAGCACCTCACCATCCCTCTGGGACCTATTAGATTATTGACGTAAAAAGCTCTTCTGTATACAGTTCAAGAAATCTACTTCCCTTTAATCCTTGATACTATGATTATGCCAATTAATGTTGGGGAGTTGAAATCATCTGATGTAATTACCCTAATATTATTTTTGCACACCACAGTGAATTGACTACACATCTATCCCATCAATTGCCTGCTGACTGGGGATCTATAGTGCACGCTAACTGTGTGTGACTGCCCCCTTTTTATTCCTAAGCTCTACCCACAGAGATTCATTTGATAACCATTCCAAGATATCTACCCTCCTTACTGCAATAACTGATTATTTAATTAATAATGTAATACCGTTTCCACTTTCTCCCCCACACCTGTCCTGCGGAAAATCCTATCCCGTGGAATATTGAGTTGCCAGTCCTTTTCCTCCCTCAATCATGTCTCTGTGATGGCAACAACATCGCTGTTTCACGTGCCAATCCACATCCTTCATTCATCTGTCTTACCTATGTTACTCCTTTCTTCAAAGTAGGGGCCATCCAGCCTAACCTTATTCCTTTGTAGCTCAATATGTCTGAATTTTCTGTGCCTCAATTCATTTCCTTAAGTATGCTGTGATACTATCAAACTAATACACTGTGTCCCATTTCCCTGCTGAAATAGTTTAAATAGTTCCCTGCAGCACTAACGAACTCTCTGCAAAAATGTTGGTCCTGTTCTGGTTCAGGTACAGACTACTTCACTTGTAGAAGTCTCACTTTCCCCAGAAATGGTCTCAGTAATACAGGAATCTAAAACCCTCACTCCTGCACTAACTCTTGAGCCACATATTGATCAGCCCTATTCTGTTTCCGTACTCCATCGATGGAGGTTAGCATCAGACACGCACCAGCCTCTCCACATCATCATCATCATGTCACATTTCTGACCCACATACAATATGGTTCTCCACTCTGATTCTGCACTTTGGAACACACCAATACTAGCATTGCAAAGCTGCTGGCAAGACACATAACAGGCATCTAACTCATAGATTCAATCAGTTGCACCTCACGGTTCCACACTTGCTGTCGAAGTGCTTGCTTACTTGAGTGCTCACAGCATCTCTGCCTTGCCTTGATTCTTTGTGCTTTGTCCCCTCAGTCAGAACTTAAAGGTTCACAGTACTAACATCTTACCTAACCTTTTAGCGTAGACAAAAAGCCAGGTAGCTTGTAGGATTATTGGTAGTGGTCAGTCAAAGGAGTGAACATGTGTATGTTACCATGCAATATCAGTGTTACATCTGCACCATGTCCCAGCAGCATAAACACACTGCGTATGCTTCATGCAAATGGCCAAGTCTCAAAGTCTTAAAGGGAGTGCTTCTCAATCAGATTAAGGGAGACAACCTTCAGTTAGGGGCTCCTAGCAAAGTAAGTCAAGGGCAGTATCCAGTATCAGTCCAGGAGCTTGGATATGTTCAGTTGGCTACTTGGGTCATCTGTGCTCAGGGAATCCATATCACTACAGTCCGGGGAATGGGCCATGTTCAGTCTTGTGCTTGTGCAACCAGTCCAGGCAATTGTGGTCAGCCAGTGGAGGAGTTGTACAGACATCACTCAAGGGTGTGGTCAAATATACTACCCCTAATTTTTTTTTTCCCTGCTATGTGGACTTCAGAAATCTGTAGGCAGCAGTGACTTCTGAACATGGAATTTAATGCACCGTCATGCTGATTAGTGTGTAAAGGACCTCCAAGTGGTAGTGCAGCTTAGAGGAAAGGTTGCTGGTCACATGTCAGACAGAACTGCACGTTCAGCTCAATCAAGGGGGTGTGCTACAATCAGTCCTGAGTGTCAGCTCATTGAAAGTCAAGGGGGTGTTGTTGGTGCTACTGGGGTGGAGAGGAGGTTGGGGAAATCAATTCAGAGGATTGGAATCTGAGATGCAGAGGGAACAATAATTGTGAAACCTGTGAACAATAGAAGGTACTTCAAGGGGCAGTTGCCTTAATCAGTCACTTTCATATTATAAGTTGAAGGTATTTATAATCATTGTGCCCTGCATGTGATATGAGTGCAGTGTCCAATTGTGTGGGATGTAAATCCTGGTCATAAGCAATCTTGACCACGTCATTGGTCTTTGCAGATTGAGTATAGTTATCTCTGAAGTAGAAGTAGAAGCAATTGCAGGTGACCTTAAGAGTGGTGACTGTGGGCCATAAATAACAAAGTCAATCCAAGATCCCATAAGACTGCAGAAGAGCATGGAGCTTGAACTGGAAGTATTCATCAGCATGCCATTATATGCATTTCTGCCTTTCGTGGGTGGTGGGGTTTGTGAGTGAGGGCAAGGCATCAGTAATTATAAAGGACTTCGTTTGAAGGGAAATGGGCCAGGAACAGGTAGGTGGAATAGTTTAGCTTGGGATTATGTTTGACATGGACTGGTGTATGACTCTATGACTTCCAATCTGCAACTGTATTTGTTTAACATGGCCTGTGCTGCATTCATTGGAATAAAGTCCCTAAATCAAAAGACAATGTAGAAACATTCCATGGCCCTCTATCAGTTTCTTCCATGTCCCACTGTTTGGAGAAGCATGCTAAACTGTCATTTATGAGTAATGTGAATGGTGACTGCTCATATTACTTTTTTCTGTTTCTGATGTTCCCGACACTGATATGTTTGAAGTCAAACCAATGGATCTGGCTATAGCAGGAGTTACCATTGCTGCAATTCAGTGAAGGAACTGAGATAAAAAGGAGGAACAGATACATCAGCAAACCCAGGACAGCCTCTACACAAAGAGGTCAAAGCTGAAAGTTCCTTTTAGGATGTGGAGGAGATATTGGAGGCTTAGAGTCTATAATCCTTAATACTATATCCTCTAGCTGAGCAAGTTATGTTGTTGTTGGAGACCATACCAGGACACTGTCACTAAACTATACCAACTGCTGGAAAGGAGCTGTGACCTAAAGAGATGGATGGCCATGTTATCCAGGTGGCTGTCAAGGCGGCAGCTGCACTAAACATTAATACAACTGGCTGTTTCCAAGGATCCATCGAAGACCTGTGTGGATCTCATAATCTTTGAACCGTAAATATATCAAGGCTGTTACAGATGCAATTTGTGCCAGATCACACTGTTTCATCTTACTTCCCAGTGATGAGACCAGTAGTACAGCCCAGCAGCCCAGGCAGTAGTGGCAGCAGAGCTGGCTTCCCTCAAGTATAGACTATACAGATGTTGCATTGAGAGTGCCATATCATAATATGGCTGACTTCAATAGAAGAGTATTCCATAACATCAATGTACAAGTCATCTGGGATCATCGGTACAACCTACATGACCTTTAGCATGCTGTACTCTGCACAGCTGGTATGGGCAACAAGGGGATGTAACCGACTCTGAAAAGCAGGGAGAGTGGCAACAATGCAAGCATGAAACCATAGAAAAGCTTCAGTCATGACTTGAAGTAGTATAAAAGATATGTTGAAACTGGAACTCTTTGGGACTAAACCACTATACAGTGACACTGGCTAAACTTGATTTGAGGACTGGCCAAATTGGTGGCTCATGCAAACAGTGAGTCAGTTCTGAATTGAGCTGAAGAACTCGTAGGGCAGTCAAGACAAGCTCAGGTGCCGTTCCTGGGGAAACAAAGGATATGCAAAATTGAATAATAGTCTCAGCTGTAAACAGCACAGGAAAGAAAGCACAGAAGCTACACTGTTAAATCTCCTGATAAAGTAGCAAGACCATTGTTCAACACGCCAATATTATTTGCACAGGATAGCAAGCATCAGGAAGATGATGACCAAATTCTTTAATATGAAATGGGAGATGTTATGACACATGGAAAGTAAGCCAAATCAAATCATTCTCATTATTATTGGATTTGCAATACAGTGAAATTAAAACATTCAATAGCCTCCAAACTGCCCAATTGATCCTAATTGGAATTTATGAATAACAGATCTTGGACACCAAGTTTATAGCTTCAACGAAAAACAACAATTATTATTAATCATGTAATTTTAACCCTGATAAACAACAGGTAATGTAATTAATTTCTATGATCTAAAGCCAAATCTTCTTTGTTCATAAGCCCAATTCATAGGCAGACACAGTAAAGGGATAAAATAGAAGAACTATAATTTGCGAGTTCAACAAACCATTTCAAATGATGGATACAAGGCCTTCATGAAATTCTTGGACAATGGGTTGTTCACAGGCAAGTGGAACTGCACATCTTGTTTGAATTTCAAAGTCCAAGGTAAATGCAGACAGTTTCAGCAGCATTCAAGACACCTGGAGAGAAACTAGAGAGAGAGAAAAACAAAGCTTTGGTTCCGACGCTTCTAAAAATCTCACTGCCTCCTGCGAAAGCTCAGCTAGAACCAATTCTCCTTTTTTCTCTTTTCAATCAACATTCTTGGTGGTTGGCTAGACTCCCCAGCACCAGTTCTCCCTTGATTGACCAATTCAATGTCCATCCAGTTGCCAGCCCTGAGAATAGTAACAACTTGTGACTGACTCGACTACAGTGTCCTTAGATCAGTAATTATGTAGCATTGGTTTCTAGGACAATTCGCAACAGAAAACATATGTCTTTGTTCTCTTCTCTTCTGAAACAAGCTGCTGTTCAAAGTTCAATTCTTAACTTCAACTCACAGTTTCAAACCAAAAAATGAAAAAATAAAACAAAAATAGCAATGGTCTCTACAGAGATCACAGGCCTTCCAGCCAAATGCATGGTTTTTAAACAAAGAACAAAGCTATACTTTTTTTAGAATGGGTTACTGCAGAACCAGTAAAATAAAAATACCCATTGGAAATGGGAAGTGGCTCATTTCTTGTCTTAGGAAGATCAGAAAGACCCTACTAAGCTATGGAACTTGCTGGAGGATCTGCTTCGTGTAAAAGCAAACATTAGAATTCACCAGTAAATAACACAGTGTGGAGCTGGAGGAATATAGCAAGCTAGGCAGCATCAGAGGAGCAGGAAAGTTGACGTTTTGGGCTGGGACTCTTCTTCAGACTTCATTTTCTGAAGAAAGGTCCTGACCCGAAAAGTCAACTTTCCTGCTCCTCTGATGGCGCCTGGCCTGCTGCTGTGTTCCTTTAGCTCCACACTGTGTTATCTCTGACTCTAGCATCTGCAGTTCTTACTATCTCATTAGAATTCCCCATTTGGATGCCTTACAGTGAACACAAGAATCAATTCATCAATTCGACAATTGCAAGGATCTTGATTTCTCAGAAGCAGGTAATGGCAGTCATTAAAACTTACGCACCTGTTGAAGCTGCCAAAAAATACCACTTGAAGAAAAAGGTCACATTAACATATTACTAACAGCTGACAGAAAACGTGAAGCTCTTTGACTGCAGTTATCAAGGTTTTGCTAATCATTTAATGCACCGGACCTGACAAAAGGGATCATGATTTGACTGCTCCCAACTATCCTTCAATACGGGTAACTTGATTTAGCCATTCTCTGCATTTCTGAAGGAGCCGAGATGGAAATTCATGGTATAGAAAAGTGGAGCACTGTAATAATATATATTTTAAAAAAAACTGAGCAGCAATCTTATTGTGATTGACACTCCTTGGAATATCCATGCCATTGTTTCTCCTCAAGCTTCTGACCAAAATGAATCTCCTCCCATTTCTCTGTTTTGTATATCATCTCCAATCTGTCCTCCAATTCCACCAAACTGTGTTGTTTCTAAGTTCTACAGTATCCTTATCACAAATCAATGCCTCCAAGTTTGTCTACAAATTCAAAATTGTGTCCTGACTTGTTCATGCTTTCGACACTTTGACCAGTTGATGTATTAAAAACACTTTACCAAAGTGCTCTTGTTGGTGAGGCAGACAAAAGGACGCACAATTTGATTTGTGGTTCAACTTGATTTTATGAAGCAAATATTTCTTATTAAAAACACCATGTGAACATTTCCCAAATTCTGACAATATTTACTCTTGATCTAGCTGTATCTGTTTGAGAGAGGATATTACCCGTAATGATATATGCGTTTGAGCCCGGCCAAAGTGGAATCTCCTTCTGGCTGGAGGAGTAGAGAGTCTGTAGTTAGTTTCTGGATAAGTTCCTTCTACCAGTGGATTAATTTAACCATGAAGACAGTGGTGTGGATTAAAGTAAACAGGATAAACAACAGACCTACGTGTGATCGGAGATGGACCCACAGATGTATCTGCATGTTTTGAACCCAAGTCCCAGAAGTTATCCCATAAATTAGTCACTTTGATTTCCCTGATACTTTTGAATTTGCTCTGTCTGCTGAGTAACAATAGAAAGCACTTCATGCATTTGCCAATTGTGTCTGGACTTGCTGTAATTTTTCTGGTAGGAGTTTTTCATAGAATCCCTATATTGTGGAAAAAAGCCCTTTGGCCCAACAAGTCCACACTGACCCTTGGAGCATCCCACCCAGACCCATCCCCCTACCGTCTAAGCTACACATCCCTGAATACTATGGGCAATTTAACATGGCCAATCTACCTAACCTGCACATCTTTGGACTGTGGGAGGAAACCAGAGTACCTGGATGAAACCTACAAAGACACTGGGAGAGTGTGCAAATTCCACACAGACAGTCACCCAAGGGTGGAATTGAACCTGGGTCCCTGGCACTGAGGCAGCAGTGCTAACCACTGAGCCACCGTCTCACTCCAATGTGTGCCGCACTGCTCCCAGTAACAATGATTTTGGCTGTCTAGCATGCTGTATGATGCTGTGGCCCTGTATGATCAGGATGGACTGGCACATTCAGGTTACAGTGGTAGCAGAGGTTTATGAAAATGTTCTATTATGACCAAGATGGTTTAGTGGAGTGCCAAGGTTGGGGTGTATATATTTGTATGTGTATCAACCAAGCCCACTGCCTGAGTGGAAGGCTGCTGGAGACTTGCTCTTGCAGCACATCTTGGGAGCGTTGAAATGATTGCCTTTGTGAAGGGATTGTCTCTGGGCTAGAACGCCACAAAAGATGTTTTGTTGGACAGACTGTCTCTGACCATCCCTTTTACTCCAGGGCTGCTGCATGCTGAGGCTTGCCTTTTCTGGCAGGAATTTGTGGGGCCAGCTGTGGCTTAATTCATGAGGTTGAAGCTTCTGAAGAGACAGTGTCCAGAGCTGGTCCTAGATCAGGAATTTGGACTGGTTCTGGATCAATGACTGGTCTTGGATCTGGATTAGGACTCAAGTTAGGGTCCACCAGTTCCCCTGGACGTACATGGAGTTGTTGGCTGTTGCTTTGAGCTCCATAGGCTTTTAACTGATTAACATGGTACCACCCAGTTTATCCTGTATCTAAAAAAAATACTGCACATGGGCTGTCCTTGTCCATCAGCAAGTGGGGACCTGAATATCTGGGGAAAAGCAAATTTCTGGCTTGAAAATATGTAACATCACCCGCTGCCTTTCCTCGTAGTCTACTGGATTTCCCTTCCCATCAAAATATGCCTTGTTTCACTTTTTCCTTTAGGCATTCTGATGATTGCTACTTTGTGTGCAGCCAGCTCATTTTCTAAAAGAATTCGCACAGATACCTTGTGGCAGAGGCCTTCACCCTTGGGCTCTGTCATGTCCAGTCTTTACAGGAAGGTAGGGGGTTGACAGTCTATTGGAAGTCAATTCATGGTCCTGCTACTGGTTTAGTATGCCTTAAATCTGCTTTATTGGCATACTTGTCTGGTTTGTTCTGGGTGCAGATGTGATACTGTTTTTGATATAATATTTTATATCTTTACCCATTTCTAGCATCAACTAAATTCTTTAATTCTGTCGGTCATGATGACCCTGGATCCATTGATTTCAGTCCTGGAGCAATACTACGTACCGTTCATCTTTGAGAATATGTCTGTCCTGAGTACTTGTCCTCCCATTTGCTGTACGAGGTAGGGATCATTCTCTCCTGTACTTGCTTTATCTCAGTATTGCTGCTGTGTGCCCGTACTAGCTCTTCGACCTTGGTTTAGCTCACAGCAACGATGTCTGTTTGTTCGGAAATAGGGGGCTGCCACGGTTCTTCCTCATGGCCACCCAGCTTAACCAACTCCTATGCCCTTTTGTTCCCAGTTGGAAGTTTGGTGGTGGGCTCTAAGCTTAATGATGCCATATTCGCGACCTTGGGCAGTTTGGAGAATAAATTTAGGCAGGGGTGCAGAAGGTAATGGCTTCCTGTTTGCTGAGACAAGTCTTTTAGCTTCCCACAGTATCAGGAAGTCAGTTAAACCATTGCGTATATACACATAGCAGTTTTCTGCTAGAAGTGCTGAGTAGATGATCCACGTTGGCCTCGGTCAGTGGTCCCTGCATCATAGATACCAGTCTTCAGCCAATTGTATTCACACCACGTGATATCAAGAAATTATCAGAGGCATTGGATTATGCAAAGGCTAAGTGCCCTGACAACATCCTGGCAAAAGTATGAATACATTTGTTCCAGAACTTGCTGCACATCTAGTCATGCTGTTCCAGTAGAGCTACAGCAATGGCATCTACCCAACAATGTGGAAAATCACCCAGCTATGCCTTGTCCACAATAAAGCAGGACAAATCCAACTTAGCCAGTTACCGCCCCATCAGTTTACTCTCAATTATCAGTAAAGTGATGGAAGGTGTCATCAATAGTGCTATTAAACAACACCTGTTCAGCAAAAACCTGCTCAGTGATGCTCGTGTGCATTCTGCCAGGGTCACTCAACTCCTGATCACATCACCGTCTTGGTTTAAACATGGACAAAAACAGCTGAATACCCATTGACATCAAGGCTGCATTTAATACAGTGTGGCATCGAGGAACCCAAAGAAAATTGGAATCAATGGGTATTGGGTACCCATCTACAAGGCACAAGTCAGGAGTGTGATGGAATACCCTCCACTTGCCCAGATGGATACAGCTCTAGCAACACGTAAGAAACTTTCCACCATCCAGCACAAAGCAGCCTGCTTGATTGACATTGAATTCACAAGCATCCTCTCCTTCCACCACCAATGCGCAGTAGCAGTAGTGTGTACTATCTACAACATGTATTGCAGAAATTCACCAAAGATCCTTGGACAGCCTTATAAACCCATGACCACTCCCGTTTACAAGGACAAGGGCAGATGACATATGTGAACACCAACACCTGCAAGTTCACTTCCAAGCCACTCACCATCATGACTTGGAAACATATTGTCATTCCTTCAGTGTTGTTGGTCAAAATCATGGAATTCCCTCAATTAAGGAACTGTAGGTCAACTTGCAGCACGTGGTCTGCAGCAGTTCAAGAAGGCAGCTCACCACCCCCTTCTCAAGGGCAACTCAGGATGGGCAATAACTGCTGGCTAGCAAGGGAACCCCGTGTCCTACGAGTGAATTAAAAAAAAACGACCTGATTGGATATATGCATATCATTGAAGGTGAAAGGACTTATTGAGAAGATTGTTCCACACATAGGCTTTTGATAATCTGGATTTCTTTGCTCTTATGAAAACTAATTTTAAAACAGTTTTTAAACATGTTTAATCATGACTTGTATGCACCAAAGTCTCACAGGTTCTCATTAGCAGCATGGTGTGCAAACCTTCCATTGACCCCAGAAGGTCTGTCAGGACCAGCTGGTGCATTTTGACAATTTTGTGAGAGTGCATCACTTTAAACATTTTTTTGGACTACGTTGTTTAATTTCCTCTGTGATAATTCAGCTTACCTCAGTGGAACGAGAATACTCCTCAGAGGGTGAAATGAGTTGTTATGCCTCTTTTGTTTGTTTGCTACCTGGATAATTAAGGTTTTTTGCTAGTGCTGAAAACATGGAGCTACCTCTTGACAGCCTTTCTAGTTCACATGTTGAGTTAAAATTGAAATAACATTTACAACCCCGATCTTGCTGTCTAATGCAGAGTGGCAACACTTATTCTTGACCTCAAAGAAAACTTCCAAATGCATTTAGCTATCTATATTATTATTTTGCCCTTTTATGTTAACTTGAGTCTGGCATACTCAAGGCATATACCCATATATCCAGCAAGAGTGATGATATCAAGGATGTCAAGCATCCAATCACATTGCAAAACTCTTATAGATAGCAACTCTGAAAGTAAAATGTATTTGTTATCCTATTCCTTTTGACGTGAATCAATGAATAGAAAAATAAAAATAGGGATATACACAGTGGATGTTGTAATGTTATAAACCTTTAAAAGAATTGTATTTAAAAACAATGGAATTTTATCATGGAAAAAGTATTGACATTACATGAAAGTTTTATTTTCAGAGCCCGGGGAGGTTCTTCACACATGACTTTGCATGTATTAGGAACCCAAATAAATCTCATTACTAGGACATCATCTGTTTTGGAATTTTTAATATGAAAGTAAGAAATGAATTTCTTATCATTTAAGTGATTGCTAATTGATTGCAACCTGTGGAAACTTCAACAGCAAACTCAAGGGAATCAGGGAATTATTGACAGAAACATCCGGGTTTGTACGGTGAGATAGGTGTGCATTTTTTTCCCAGAAAGTTGCTAGTTTCACCGGAGTAATGACAGTAAGCACTGAAAATGGTTCCTTAATTTACGCTGCAAAAGTAAAAAGATCACTTAAAATTTTAATATTGTCATTGTTAAAACAAATATTTATCTGATTATTGTAATACCAGGTCACCTCGAAAGATCAGGTATGCTTATCCTGCTTATCTGTTCAGTGGTTAAGGTAAATACAGTACTGGTGTGTGTTTGCTGGAGGACAACAGCAGAAGGTAGGAAGGATGTCAGACTCTATCTCCATTTAAAAAATACATAAATTTCACAGTAATTGTCTAATGTAAACAGGCACAGATTTTAATAATTTATTGAACATAAGGAAACATCTGGCTGCAACTATAATAATTATCAACACAAATATCTAGTCTGGTAATCCAACACAATTCTGGGTGAATTCTGTTCTGTTGAAAAAATCTGCATTCAGATGAAATGCAAAACTGAGGTTCTGTCTGTTTCTCCAGGTGGGCTTAAGATCCTATGATACTATTTTGAAGAAGAACAAGGAATTTATTCCTGGGCTCGTGGCAACATTTACTTGTCAATCCATGCGACTAAAACCAATATTCTGATCATTACCACATTAGTATAGATCTTGATGTGTCCAAAGTTTCTACATTACAGCAGGGCCTAGATTTGTGAAGTATTTTATTGACTGTAAAGTACTTAAAGATGGCCTCAATATGTGAAAGACATTATTTAAATGTAATTTTTCTTGTTGTTTTTTAAACCTATGCTTTGGAACTTTTTCTTCTAGGTTTGCAGAAAATACCTTAAATATGTTCACTATAGCAACTCTTCTGTATTATAAAATCTCAAGTTTCATACTCACTCAGTCATCTGTTTCATGAAAGGAATCAATTTGATTTTCTGAGCTAATCTTCAGAGCTCAATAACCCAACATCTGGAATCACCTTTTCTGCCTTTCTGTGTCCTATTTACAATGGGCACAATGTTCCATGATTGATCTCAGCAGTGCTGTTTTTATAATTAGTATCACTTCTTTGAACAGATAGAAATACATTTTGCCAGTGATTTTCTGTCCATTGAAGTCAGTCCAGTAAAATACCAGAGTGTTGTGATTTTACAATCCCCCACTGGCCACTATGAGGTCATGGCACCAGGATGGGGTCTTGTAAAACTAACCACAAGTTATGAGGAACTGTTTATAGAATTCAAACACATTCTGAAGCAATGATATTGGCCTATAGACATATAGGCTGTGGAATTGGGATCCATAACAGAACTGGAACTGGTTGGTCAATTTTGGAAAATAAATGTTCCAAAGTACAGAACATTAACTCATTCATCCATTCACCCTCTAACCCATTCATCCACTCACCACTTCATTCGTCCATTCATTAACAAAGTCTCCTCCTCTAAGCTTATCATATGGCAGTGAGTGCCGTGAAAAGGGAGCACATTCTGTCTACCCCAACTCTACACATGCCCAAAGGGTTCCTGAGGGACTTTGTGCAGCACATTTCTGCAAAAGCCAAGTATCTGAAAACCCAGAAGTAGCAGCATTGTGTTGGGGGAATTTACGAGCACAGTGGCAATTCACTTGTCATTGCCGCTGCTTGAAAGATTCACAATATGATCGAATGGTGGATTCAGCTTGTGGGGCTGATTAACCTATTCCTGTTCAAATTTTTTCTTTCAATGAAATGAAAATCAGGACAGAAGAATAATTCACCCCAGCAAATTAGTACCATATTACTGAAGATGAAAGTCTAGCCCAGTATCTTAAGACTCTAACTTACCACCACAAATTGACCTACATTGGAGTCAGATACATAGAACAATTATGAAGCAAACTAAGTTGTGATCTTGAAGATATTTCTTGACTGTTAGGGAGAAGGCTTTTGAATATAAATAATGCATTAGTCAAACTACAGGATGATATTTGACTTGCTATACACTTCAAAATCTCATAATTGGGAAGGGCCTGCAAGGCAATCAGCAAGGATCATACATATGCCACGACTTGGATTAAAAGGAACTACATCTGCCAGCATTGGTAGAAAATAAATTGATTTATGCATGGCAAGTAAGCAAAAACCTGATTAACACACAGTCTCCATGAGTTGTGATGAAGTTTTAGACAGTTCGAAACCAATTTGATTGTTTGAAACCAGCACAGCATCTGTCATAAATATTATTCAATCTTGTGTAGAAAGGCATGCAGAAAATCAGGTGTTGCAAACTTATCAAATTTCAAGAACTCAAAGAAGAAATGGTAATAAATTGAGCTACAGATTTTTAGCACATGCATTATGCTTACTGGTAATCTATAACTGATACACCCTGCATGCCGTGCAAGAAATTTTGAAACCCACCCATCATTTGGTATAGCAAGGTGTAGAGCTGGATGAACACAGCAGGCCAAGCAGCATCGGAGGAGCAGGAAGGCTGACGTTTCAGGCCTAGACCCTTCTTGATGCTGCTTGGCCTGCTGTGTTCATCCAGCTCTACACCTTGCTATCTCAGATTCTTCAGCATCTGCAGTTCCTACTATCTCATCATTTGGTATGCTTTGTTACTGCTCAGTTACATTCTGTCCCTCTTCCTTTCCCTTGCTCACCTTTTATTCATTGAGTCCCTCCCTGATTTCCCCCTTTCAAACTCCTGTCATTCTCTACATTTCCTTCTCGTGCATCCTGCTATTCCCTCTATCCATGTCTCTCCACCCTTCTTCTTTCGTTCGTGCTTTTCTCATTAATTCTCCATATTATCTGTCAGATTTTAGCGACAGCAGTTCTCTCACTGTCTATCTGCCTTTTTTGCCTCTATTTCTGGCCTGCAACGTTTTGCCTTCTACTCTGAAGGAAACATATAAAATATTTAACGTTGCTACTATATCCTTATTTCCCATTATGGTATAAAATAATGATTTTGAAAGAGCTAATGTTAATGCTCCACTAAGCCCAACCCAGTCTGAATATGACAGTCTTTGGCTGGAGAAATAGCATGCTAGCATGAGGTCTTGATCACAACACACAATATATAATTTTTTTGGGTTTCTCTTGAGAGCTATACTTGGAGGTCTCCTAGTTGATTTTCACAAGTTTTTAAATTAGGCTATACAATAACATCACAATATTGCCTTCTGCAGTTAGGTCGATGTGTAGGAGTGTTTGGTCTTTCTCAGAATTCATCAATATCTTCAATAATTCTCAATCCCATAAAGTTAAAGCAACAGTACACAAGGAAATTGATTTTTTTTTTGATACCACAGTATTTAAATTGGCACAAGACAACAGGAGTACAAGTTTTTTTTCAAAATAACTCTCACAAACTTCAACACGTGAAAAGCCGTCACTCTAAGCCTTTCAGTCTGATGAGGCCATAGCAAATTTATTCCCATCACAAATGCACAAAGTTAGAATATTTTAACCAGGCAATTATTACCCTTCTTACTCAATTTACTACGTTTCAAATATCAATATCAAACTAAAATAAACAACTAATATTTCCCCATACAGTTGCTGGACATATGTAGCCATAAGCTTGAGATCCCACATTCATTTGAAGGAATTTATTACTTAAGTGATTTAATGATTTACTACTTTCTAGTTGTGTTTGTATTCCTTTATTTACAGATTTTAAACTTTCATCTCTTTTTTTGCACATTCCCCTTCCTTCCCCACCTTGCAGATTCTGTCTCCTTGCTCACCCTTGCTATCTTTCCTTTTCTTTCTACATTCTTTATGCCGCAACTTCTTTCCTACTCCTTCCTCTTGTAGCCTCTAGTTCTTTTCTTTCCCCCCCACACACCCATGCAGTCTTCCACACTGTCCCATTTTCTCTTGAGACCTCTCTTTCTTTCTCACACCCTTTGTAGCCTCTCCCTCTCTTACATCTCATTGTGGCCTTGCAATCTTTGCCTATGCTGCTTGTGGTCTTCCAATCTCTTCTCACACACTACTGTGGCCTCCCCATTTTTCCAGTCCTCTTGCAGCTGTTAGTCTACTTCCACCCCACCTTGCGGCCTGTCTCCTGCAGGCTCACTTGAAATATCCCCATCTTATCCAGCCTCTCTCAGACCTCTCTGTCTTTCCGATCCTGTGTTGGCCTCAATATTTCTCTGTTCCACTTGAAATCTCGTGTTCACCACCTATTCAACAGGCCTCAATGTTTACACCCTTCAAAATCCATACCTCCCACCTCCCATACATAAGCTCTCGTATCTTGGCCTCCCACACCCCTAGTATGTGCATAATTGTTCTCTGTTCCTCTGATCCTAGGTTGTTTCTCTCCTGTTTTTCTCGCTGGTAGAATCACTTATATACTGTCAGCAACAAATTCAGGAGAAAACCAGCCTCTGATTGGAGCAGTAGGTTCCCACCATTTCCTTTCAATTCGTTCACCGGGATGAGTTTTGTTTAGTTAGCCGGGTGAGTGAATTTTCTTGAGTGATTTGAGGCTTTTGGGAGTGGATTTGCCCACCTTCCCCATGTATTTTGAGCGTTAGTCCCGATTGAGACAGAAGCGTTATTCCTGGTTTCTAGTGGTCTTTGTAATTCTGTCCAAGTAATCAATATAACAATCACCTATTGCTATCATGCAATAAACTACACCTTGTTATGTAAGACAAATACCTGATCCTGTTAGGAGTCACTAGTGGTAATTTTCTACCACTGCTAATGGAATAGAGCCTTGAACTCAGAATAGAAAGGAGGATTTGTGTAGCATTCTGCCCCAACTACAACCTACCAATAGATGGTACAACAACATGTGACTAATTTAAAGATTGTGATGGTGTTCGGACATTCATGATTTACACCATCATTTGAGCAGAAAGAGCTGCAGCCACAGATGTTTAACTTAAAAATTGCACTAGGGGATGTGCATTGTGCACTGGGCTGTGACATGTGGGAAATCACTCATTTTACCCATAGGAAATTGGAAATCTCTATCCTCGCTGCAGAAGGTAGGAAATGACCATGTTGCATGAGGAAGAAAAGGAGGGGAAATCCCCAGCAAGTAGTACAGAAGTATCGTATTATTAGAAAAAAACCTAAAAGCCTCAAAAGGAAAATATTACAACATTACAATAATGCAATTTAAAGCTATGTTAGAAGAAAATACTTCAATATTGCTAATAGGTAAAGTTGAAAAGTTGTAAGAGTCTTTAAGATCAGAATTATTATTCCTTTAGTAAGTTATTTAATGCAAGGTTGAAACTTTTAAAGCCAGCATCATTATCTGTTGCAGAGTAATTAAACTTTTGAGCTGAATAGAACCAAGCATAATTCTGATACTGTAGAATTTTAAACTTCTTTAAAGTAAGAAGAATAAAATTACGTTAATGGTAGGAGAAATAATATTGACCTGCCAGAATTAGAGATTTTGAAGGAAAATGTTAAGACATAGGATTCAGTTAAAAGCAATTCTGTAAATGATGCTGAACATATCAACATACTATCATATTCAGTAGGTCTGGCAGCTGATGATGCTACTAATTGCCAAAATATAAAAGAAGGCACAAATGCATTTGAAGAAATTCTAACAGCTTTTGATAAACTCTTCATATGAAAGCAAAGAAAATTCTTGAAAGACTAAGATTTAACAGAAGAGTTCAGCATCTAGAAGAATCTTCATAACCTTTACCGGTTTGTGGAAAATTATGACTATGGAGCTTTGAAATCAGAATGTATAAGAGACAGAATAGTTATTGGAATTATTGATGAATCTTTGTCAGATCTAATACAGTCCAAAGAAGTTGTGACTTTGGAGAAAGCTGACTAAGTTATGCTGGAAATATATATACTCTCCTATTGCTTCAACTTTTATATTTGGATTTATAAACAATCCTTTACCTGAAATAAAATCCTCCATAGGAAAGTACTGCAGCAAGAAGTTGCTACTCTCACTACAATTAATTAGATAAGTTTGCATTTTGCAGCATAGTAAGTGGCTAATAGTGCTGCTATACCACTCACTTTAAAATTCAAACCAAAGTCTAGGATTTTTAAGTATTGAATATGAGAATTTACGATAGTTTGAGATAAATATGTGATTAGTCTTGTACAATTACAAATTCTGCCTCTTCCTTTTCTTAATACTCCTATTATGTTTGCCTGTGATTTCAACAGAGCCTGTTCCTCTGCTCTAACTATTCAGATACTCTTGGCTAACTTCCTCTCATTTTTGGATCCAATAGCCTCAATAAAGACTGCATCCATCTGTACCTATGCAAGATCAGAGTTGATGGGTGCTAGCTTATGAGGCTCTGACTAGGAGGGAGTGCAAAGAAGGAAGAGAGGGAGTGCTTTGTACAAGATGTCCATTTCTGGTTTCCCAGTTATAGGAAAGATATTAAGCTAGAGAAGGTTCAGAAGAGATTTACCATGATGTTGTTGGGTATGGAAAGTTTGAGTTGTAAAGAAAGGCTGGATAGGCTGGGACTTATTTCGCTGGAGCATAGGAATTTGAGAGGCAACCTGATAGAAGTTTATAAAATAATGAGGGGTAAAGATAGAGTTAATGGTAATTGTCTTTTTCCTTAGGATGGGGGATTTCAAGACTAGGGGGCACATTTTTAAGGTGAGGGGAAAGAGATTTACAAAAGACATGAAGGGCAAATTCTTCACACAGGATGGTTCGCAAGTGGAATGAACTTGCTGAGGAAATGGTAGATGTGGATACAATAAACATGTTTAAAAGGCCCCTCTCTCCCTATTTATTTCAGAACCCTCTTCCCCTCCCCCATTTCTGATGAAGGGTTTAGGCCTGAAACGTCAAGTTTTCCTGCTCCTATGATGCTGCTTGACCTGCTGTGTTCATCCAGCCCCATGCTTGTTATCTCGGATTCTCCAGCATCTGCAGTACCTTTTATCTCTGTTTAAAAGGCATTTGGATAGCTACGTGAATAAGAAGGATATGGGCCAGGAGCAGGTAGGTGGGGCTAGTTTAGTTTGGAATTATGTTCGGCATGGACTGAAGGGCCTGTTTCTGTGTTGTAGGACTCTATGACTATGATAGTAAAGGCCAGTATGCCGTCCATTATTGCAACACCTAATTCTGCATGCAAGTGATCACTTTTTCCGTAGCATTGGTCTGAGATGACATAATACTCATGGTGGAAATGGTAAGTCAATTTCTGTTCATGTATCTGTGTAACTAAATTTTATTTGATTACTGTCCTGTGATTCATCTTGGGCTGTTTTATTACATTAAAGGTGCAATATGAATACAAGTTTTTGTTGATTGAAGGACAGATATTGATCGGGGCACTGAGGAGAACTTACCTGCTCTTTCTGAAGTTAGTGTGATGGTATCTTCTAAAAGAACAGACAGCATTCAATTGGAAAGAAATTTGAACATCTTGTTGAAAGCTGAGAGGATGACAGGATTTAATTTTTTAAAACTTTTACGGTAACAAACAGACTACAAACATTATTTACCATACACATACAGAAAAATTGAAAAATCTAATTCACAGTTATAGTTTATACTGCCTCTTCGACAGATATTCAGTTCTTCTGACACAAATAAGAAGATTTCTTAACTCTTGGGGGCTTCCCTCTGTTTCTTTTCATTATCTTGTTGGTAATTTCTAATGAAACATTCTCTGCCTAGCACAAGCTAGGAAAATCTTCTAGACTCATTTTGAATCTGCCCCAATTTACTCTTTCATGTTTAACTTCGAACTCCCCTCTGCATTCCAGAAAGGTGAACCATAGAAACTCTTGACCACTTGCTGCTCCTATCCCAGAGCTGGCAGAATGCCTTGTTTGAGAGTTTAAGATATTTTAGAAATGTTCACTCCGTAGCTCATCTCCATTGCAACGTTAATCATAGATCACCATAAAACATAAATGGCCATTCGGCCCATTGAATCCACTTAACCATTCAGTAAGATTATGGCTGATCTGATAATCCTCAACTCCACTTCCCTGCCTTATATCCATAACCCTTAAATTCCCTTTAATGATTAGAAATCTCTTATCTGAGCATTGAATATGCTTTTAACAACTCAGCGTCTGCAGGAATGAATTCCACAGACGCACCACCCTCTGAGAAATATCCTCTTCATCTCTATTTTAAATGGGTGACTCCTTACTTTGAGATTATGTCTTCTGGTCGTACACTCTCCCACAAGGAGAAACAGCCTTTCTAAATTTACCCTTTCAACTCCCTAAAATTCTTACGTCTCATTAAGGTTTCCTCTCATTCTCTTAAACTTTAAGGAGTACAGGCCCAACCTGCTCAACCTTTCCTGAAAAGAAAATCCCTCCATACGTATGATCATCCAAGTGAAACTTCTTTAGACTGCCTCAATGTTAACATGTCTTTCCTCAGACAAGGAGACCAAACTGTTTCTGGTATTCTGAGTGTGATCTGTGTTACATTTCAGAAGGACCAGGAGGCCGAAGTGTATTACAGGTAAATGGCATTAATGGTGTTTAGTGCTTGTTGGTCAGCCAAAGCGTCTGTTTCTATGCTGTATGACTCGATAAGTAGGATCTTTTTTATGGGGGTAGTCAATCTGCAGGCAGTAAGCTCAGATAGGGCTAGATCCTGCCTAAAATGGCCGATGACATCAACACCATGTCACTTGACGCAACTGTTAAAGTGACAATCCATCATACTTGCCAAATACACAATATCCCTTCCTTTTTGCATTAGAAGTTCATGCTATGAGAACATACCCGGTAATTACAATAAAAAAAAAGGCCATGGAATTTGGCCATATTCTCTCGTTAGAAAACTTGATCCTGTTGTTTCCTGTTAATGTGTTTTGACATGTTTCAGCAAATCAAATGTTGTGTACAACTAATGCTTTACTAGGAGTGATGCCAGAGTGTAGTGATTGTATACATCATAGAATGAGTTCCCTGATTGGAAATATTAATCTGTTCCAATCAGGGAGACCTAGCTGACAGATAAAATGAGAAGTGTCAGACATGCTGACAATCTGAGACCTGGATCTGAGCAAGCTGGACCAAAGTCAAAGATTTTCCACGTGTAAATAAGGGGTGACTTGGTGACGGGATATGCACCTCTGTAGAGTTATTTCAGGACAATTTTTAGTCATTAAGTTAGTTGTGTTCTGATACATTAACAAAAATTAGCTTAGCTTTTTGGATAATGATCCTTGCTCTCAAGTTACCATTAAGGAAGGTTTTATTGTTTAAAACTTTTCTGCTAAATTGTTTGCTACAACTTTTCTGGCCATGATGTCCCATGCTGTAATGAATTTAATGGAGGTAAGTTGTGAACTCTTGCGCAAGCTGCACATATTCCTTCCTTTCCTCAACTTTGCGGTCTAGCTCTGCCCACCAAAAAGAGCTTCTGGCAATCTCCCTCATTTCGACAATGTCACAGTGACCTTTGTGTAGTTGATTTAACTCACCTCTCCCTAACTGTGGTGGAGTGATGATCCTCATTCCCAATAGGCGATATTCTGCTTCTACAGATAGTTCTAGATTCTGTGTGACATATGGCTTCAAATCTACAGCTGTTCCTGCCATGAAATAGCGTCACTTTTGATAGTAGTGGATTACTTTTGGCATACTACTTAATTTATCCTGCAGTTACTAGAGTACTCTGCACTTGTTGAAGTATAACCTGTTTGTAGTTGGCCATTCGGACATTGGTCACAGAGTGCAAGAGACATATAGCATTGAAACAGGCCCTTTGGCCCAAACTGCTCCATGTTGGCCATGGTGCCCTCTCGGCTAGTTCCAATTGCCTGCATTTGGTCCATATCCCTCTGAATTCTTCTCATCCATATACCTATGCAAATGTTTTTTACATGTTGCTATTTTTACTTGCCTCAACCACTTTCTCTGCCAGCCCATTCCATGTACGCACCACTCTCTGTGTGAAGAAGTTGCCCCTCAGATCGTTCTTAAATCTATCCCCTCTCACCTTAAACCTATGCCATCTAGTTTTCAATTCCCCATTCCTGGGAAAAAGACTATATGCGTTCATCCTATCTATGCCCCTCATGATTTTATACACCTCAGTAAGGTCACCCCTCATTCTCCTATGTTCCAAGGCATAAAGCCCTATCCTGGCCAACCTCTCTCTATAATTCAGGCCTACCAGTCCTGGCAACATCCTGATAAATCATCTTTGCACACTTTCCAGTTTAACTAGGTCTTTCCTATAATAGGGTGACCAAAACTATACATAATACTCCAAGTGCGTCCTCACCAGCGAATGAAACAACTGAAGCATAACATCCCAACTCCTATACTTACTGCCATGACTGATGAAGGCCAGCATGCTAAATGTCTTCTTCACTACCCTGTCCACCTGTGTCGCCACTTTTAACGAACTATGTACTTGTACTCCTAGGTTTGTCTGTTCCAAAACACTCCTCAGGACCTTACCGTTTACTGTACAAGTCCTACCTTGGTTTGACTTTCCAAAATGCAACACCTCACACTTATCTGTATTGAATTGCATTTACCAATCCTCAGCCCATTTCCCCATCTGATCAAGATCCCTCTGTGTAATTTTTGATAACCTTCATCGCTATCAGCAATACCTCCTAATTTTGTATTGGTGGAATCGTCTAGTGCCAATAATGATTCCTAGAACTTCTCTCTCTATCTGTGCAAACAGCCAACTTCGTTTTAACTAGCAGCTTATGAACTGGCAGTTTTGATAAACCAACAAAAATTATGTGTCTCAAATACTGTGAAATTTATTGTACTATTCTGTCCAATGATAATAGTTATTAATTTATGTACCTCAGTGTAAATATACTCATTGTTCAATCGAATGGCCAGACAAAATATCAACAGTTGATTCAATTTAAAGTCAATGTCTCATTAAATACCTCAATCTACCTCAAGTAATCACTTGAGAGTGTGAGTGAGAAGGCTCTCTGTCAGTAAATTTTATTTAAGGCAAAGTTGCACTATTATTTAAGTGATTTATGCTGTAAATAAAGTATAACAGTCATGTATATAGCCCCTGCATTAAGCTTCTATTACTTGTGTGTTTTTACATTGATTGTATAGACTCTTGGTTTGTACCTGTTTGGGTGAAGGGTAAGGCTGGTAGGTGTAGGGAATGCTGGATGACTAGAGAAATTGAGATTTTAAGAAAAAGAAGGAAACATATGTCAGTCATACACAGAAGGGATTGAGTGAATCCCTAGAAGAGTATAAAGGCAATTGAAGTATTCTTAAGAAGAAAATCGGGGGAGCAAAAAAGGACATGAGATAGCTTTGACCTATAGGGTTAAGAAGAATCCAAAGGGATTCTACAAATACATTAAGGACAAAAAAAAACTAGGGAGAGAATAGGGCCCCTTAAAGATCAGCAAGGCTGCTTATATGTGGAATTGCAGGAGATGGGGGAGATACTAAACGAATATTTTGCATTGGTGTTTACTGTGGAGAAGGATATGGAAGGTAGAGAACTTGGGGAAATGAATATCGACATCTTGAGAAATGTCCATTTACAGAGAAGAAGATGCTGGATGTCTTAAAATGCGTGAAGGTGGATAAATCCCCAGCACCTGATCAGGCATACCCTAGAACTCTGTAGGAAGCTAGGGAAGTGATTGCTGGGTTCCTTGCCGAGATATTTGCACCATCTGTAGTCACAGATGAGGTGCCAGAAGACAGGAGGTCGGCTACCATGCCACTATTTACGAAAGATGGATAGGAAAAGCCAGGGAACTATAGACCAGTGAGCCTGGCATCAATGGTGAACAAGTTGTTGGAGGAAATCCTGAGGGACTGGATTTACATGTATTTAGAAAAGGAAGGACTGATTAGGGATAGTCAACATGGCTTTCTGCATGGGAAATCGTGTCTTACCAACTTGATGGGGTTTTTTGAAGAAGTAACAAAGAGGATTGAGTGCAGAGCGATGGACGTGATCTGTACAGACTTCAGTAAGGCTTTGACAAGATTCTGCATAGTAGACTTGTTAGCAAGGTTAGATCGTGTGGAATACAGGGAGAACTGGCCATTTGGATACAGAACTGGCTCAAAGGTAGAAGGTGGTGGTGGAGGGTTGCCTTTTAGACTAGAGGTCTGTGACCAGCGGTGTGCCACAAGGATCAGTGCTGGGCCCAATGCTTTTTGTCATTTATATAGATGATTTGGATGTGAACATCGGAGGTACAGTTGGTCAGTTTGCAGATGACACCAGTATTGGTGGTGTTGTGAACAGCAAAGAAGATTAACACAGTACAAAGAGACCTTGATCAGATTGGCTAATGGGCCGAGAAGTGGCAGATGGAGTTTAATTTTGATAAATGAGGTGCTGCATTTTGGAAAGGCAATTCAGGGCAGGACTTATATACTTAATGGTGAATTCCTGGGAAGAGTTGCTGAACAAAGAGACCTGAAGTGCAGGTTCATAGTTCCTTGCAAGTGAAGTTGGAGGTTGGCAGGATAGTGAAGAAAGTGTAGAGCTGGATGAACACAGCAGGCCAAGCAGCATCAGAGGAGCAAGAAGGCTGACGTTTCGGGCCTAGACCCTTCT
>JAHRHZ010000218.1:2224239-2243008 GCA_024137785.1 Ginglymostoma cirratum
TTTTATTTTTGTTTCTGATTTACAGCATCCACAGTTCTTTCAGTTTTTGTCTGGTATGCTTTACTTTATTGGTGAATGCACTGACTATAAGATTTAGGAAGTTATGTTGCGACTTTACAGGACATTGCAGTATTCCAGAAGTGGCCTAACGATTGAATCCTAGTCTCCCTGCTTTGGGAAGGATGTTGTGAAGCTTGAAAGGGTTCAGAAAAGACCTACAAGGATGTTTCCAGGGTTGGAACGTTTTGAGCAAAGGGAGAGGCTGAACTGGCTGGAGCTATTTTCCCTGGTGCGTCAGAGGCTGAATGGTGAACTTATATAGGTTTATGAAATCGTGAGGGGCAAGGAAAGGTAAATAGTCAAGGTCTTTTCCCCACGGTGGTGGACATAGGAACTACAGGGCATAGGTTTAAGGTGAGAGGGGAAAGATTTGAAAGAGACCTAAGGGACAACTTTTTCACACAGTGGGTGGTGCATGTATGGAACAATCTGATTGAGGAGATGGTGAAGGCTGGCACAATTATAACATTTAAAGGCATCTGGATGGGGATATGAATAAGAAAGGTTTAAAGAACAAAGAAAATTACAAGACAGGAACAGGCCCTTCGGCCCTCCAAGCCTGCACCGATGTGCTGCACATCACAACTAAAACCCCCTACCCTCCAGGGGACCGTATCCCTCTATTCCCATCTTATTTATGTATTTGTCAAGACACCCTTTTAAAAGTCACTATCGTATCCGCTTCCACTACCTCCCCCAGCAGCGAGTTCCAGGCACCCACCACCCTTTGTGTAAAACCTTGCCTCGTATGTCACCTTATGCCCCCTAGTAACTCACTCTTCCACCCTGGGAAAAAAGACTTCTGACTGTCCACTCTGTCCACGCCCTTCATAATCTTGTAGACCTCTATCAGTTCCCCCCTCAACCTCTGTCATTCCAGTGAGAACAACCCAAGTTTCTCCAACCTCTCCTCATAGCTAATGCCCTCCATACCAGGAAACAGCCAGATAAATCTTTTCTGTACTCTGTCCAAAGCCACTACATCCTTCTGGTAGTGTGGTGACCAGAATTGAACACACTATTCCAAATGCAGCCTAACTAAGATTCTATAAAGCTGCAACATTACCTGCCAATTTTTAAACTCGGTGCCCTGGCCGATGAAGGCAAGCATGTCGTATGCCTTGTTGACTACCTTCTCCACCTATGTTGCCACTTTCAGTGACCTGTGTACCTGTTTACCCAGATCTCTCTGCCTATCAGTGCTGTTAAGGGTTCTGCCATTTACTGTATATTTTCCATCTGGAATAGACCTTCCAAATGCATTACCTCATATTTTTGCTTTTGCTTTTGCCATCTGCCACCTCTCTGCCCAAGTCACCAACCGATCTATATCCTGCAGTATCCTTTGATGGTCCTCATTGCTATCCACAATTCCACCAACCTTTGTATCATCTGCAAATTTACTAATCAGACCAGTTACATTCTCCTCCAAATCATTTATATAATATTACAAACAGCAAAGATCCCAACAATGATCCCTGAGGAACGTCACTGGTCACAGTCTTACATTCAGAAAGGCACCCTTCCACTGCTACCCTCTGTTTTCTATGACCAAGCCAGTATTTTACCCATCTTGCAAGCTCACCTCTGACCACGTGTGACTTTAGCTTCTGTATCATCTTGCCATGAGGGGCCCTGTCAAAGGTCTTATTGAAGTCCATGTAGACAACATCCATTGCCCGACCCTCATTGATCATTTTTGTCACTTCCTCAAAAAACTCAACCAAGTTAGTGAGACACGACCTCCCCTTCACAAAACCATGTTGCCTCTCGCAAATATGCCCGCTTAATTCCAAGTGGGAGTAAATCCTGTCTCAAAGAATCCTCTCCAATAATTTCCCTACCACTGACGTTAGGCTCACTGGCCTGTAATTAGCTGGATTATCCCTGCCACCCTTCTTATACAGAGGAACAACATTGGCTATTCTCCAATCCTGTGAAACCTCCCCTGTAACCAGTGAGGATACAAGGATTTCTCTCAAGGCCGCAGAAATTCCCTCCCTTGCCTCACTCCGTATTCTGGGGTCAGACCTTGGGGACTTGCCTACCTTAATGTGTTTCAAGACCCTGAATATTTCCTCCCTTTTGATCTCATGACCCTAACTATCTACACACCCTTACCCAGACTCCCCATCCACCACGTCCTTCTCTATGGTGAATACTGATGCAAAGTACTCATTTAATACCTCGCCCATTTCCTCTGGCTCCACACATAACTTCCCTTCCCTGTCCTTGAGGGGGCCAACCCTCTTTCTCTTGCTCTTTATACATGTATAAAAAGCCTTGGGATTTTCCTTAATCCTGTTGACCAATGACTTTTCATGACCTCTTTTAGCCCTCCTGACATATTGCTTAAGTTTCTTTCAACTTTCCTTGTATTCCACTCTTGCTTTGAGTGTTCCCAGCCTCCTAGTCTTGATAAATGCTTCCTTTTTCTTTTTGATTAGGCCCACAATGTCTCTCATTATCCAAGGTTCCCTAAACTTGCCATACTTATCCTTCATCCTTAAAGTGACGTGTCGGTCCTGAGTTCCCAGCAAGTTCCACTTGAAAGCCTCCCACATACCAGATGTTGATTTGCTCTCAAACATCTGCCACCAATCTACGTTCTTCAGTTCCTGTCTAATATTGTTGTAATTAGCCTTCCCCCAATTTTGCACCTTCACCTGACAACTACACTTATCTTTACCCATCAGTACCTTTAAAGCTTACTGAATTGTGATCACTATTCCCGAGCTTCTCTCCTACTGAGATGTTGACCACCTGGCCAGGCTCATTCCCAAATATTAGGTCCAGTACAGCCCCGTTCCTAGTTGGACTATCTCCATACTATTTTAAGAACCTCTCCTGGAAGCTCCTTACAAACTGTGCCCCATCCAAGCCCCAAGCACTAGGTGAGTCCCAGTAATGACTGGGAAGTTAATATGGGAAGTTAAAATCACCCACGACAACAACCCTGTTACTTTTTACATCTTGCCAAAATCTGCCTACATATCTGTTCTTCAGTCTCCTGCTGGCTGATGGGAAGCCGATAGTAAACCCCAAACATTGTGATTGCACCTTTCCTGTTCCTGAGCTCTACCCATACTGCCTCGCTGTATGAGCCTCTGGGATATGAGCCACATGGGCCTGGGAAGAGGGCAGCAGAGTGGTGACGCTGATTGGCTGATGTGGGGAAGATTTGCATCACTGCAGTCGCTGCTTTCAGAAGGTGGTTTGTGGAGGCGCTGTTGTCAAGTGACAGTTCAACCGCAAGCACTTCCTCAGTGTTTCCCTCCCTACCTCCTCCTCTAACCAAAAAAAAAGGCATGTGACCACATGCACAAATGCATGCACACACAACTGTGAGGACTAGAAGCAAGGGAAAGGGAGTGATCCAGAGAGCATCCTGGGAAGGTGCATGAGGGAAGACCTACCTTGGGTATTTGCAGCGATAAGTAAGAGTAAGTGTTGACTAAATTTTCTTAAACAGCTTAATTGGTGATAGAAATGTCAAACAGTGCGGTTCAGTGCTGCACTTGTGAGATGTGAGGGAGCTGTGATACTTACAGCATCTCGGATGACTATATCTGTAGGAAGTGCACCCAATTTCAGCTCCTTACAGACCACATGGGTAGGTTGGAGCAGCAATTGGATGCACTTAGGAGCATGAGGATGACGGAAAGCGTCATAGTCAGTAATTTTAGAGAAGTGGTGACACCCAAGGTGCAGGCAGATAGATTGGTGGCTGTTAGAAGGGGCAGGCAGCCAGTACAGGAATCCCCTGTGATCATCCCCCTCTCTAACAAGTATACCATTATGGATACTGTCTGGGGGCACTGGTATGACCTATTAGGGGATAACAGCAGCAGCAGCAAGGACAAAGAACACTAGAGCAGTAGTTTTAGGGGACTATGTAGTTAGGGGTACAGATAGGTGCTTCTGTGGATTTAAAGAGACTCCTGGATGGTATGTTGCCTCCCTGGTGCCAGGTTCCAGGATGTCTCTGAATGGGTAGAAAGCATTCTGAAGGGAGAGGGTGAAGAGCCAGAGGTCGCTGTATGAGCCCTCTGACGTGTCTTCCCACAGTACAGCTGTGATATTCTTCTTAACAAGTAGTGCAACTCCCCCACCCCTTTTATAACCCCCTCTATCCTGCCTGAAACATCTGTATCCTGGAATGTTAAGCTGCCAATCCTGTCTCTCCCTTAACCAAGTCTCTGTAATAGCAACAACATCATAGTTCCAAGTACTAATCCAAGCTCTAAATTCATCTGCCTTACCTGTTACACTTCTTGCATTGAAACAGATGTATTTCAGACCACTAGACCCGCTTTGATCAGCAACCACACCCTGCCTGCTCTTCCTCTGAGTCTTACTGATCATGATCTATATTCATTTGGAGATGGTGGTGGAGTGGGGATTCTGAGCGCAGGGCTTGTCTGCTGCATCCACTTTTCTTTTAAATTCCTCTGTCTTCTTTTATTTTCTCATTTGTTTAATAAGAGCTACTCCTTGTATTGTAAACCTGAGGTTTTCTCAAGCCCTTTCTGTACTCATAGAATCCCTACATCAGATTCTAGTTGAACAGGTTGATTTAAAATCACAAGATTTCGGAGTGCAGCCCCTGATGAAAGGGCTGTGCTGTGAAAGCTTGTGATTTCAAATAAACCTGTTCGTCCAGAACCTGGTGTTGTGTGATTTTTTTTTTTTTTCTCTACTTTGCAGTAACCAACCTGTATCTCTCCATTTAAACATCATCCAGGCCATCTGTCATAGATCGCACAACCCTTGTCATTTTGTCCTAAATTTAAAGATTTTTTTCATGAATTATCACAAGGTTTTGAACAACATATCATACATTAACAGTTACATGACTTTATTATCTCATTATCTAGATACTGTTTTGACTCAAAAGGGTAGAAGTTTACAACCACTGCCCTCCATCAATGGGAAAGGAGTAGGACTGAGAACAAGAAATTGCTAAGGAGTTGCATTGGGATAGAGAAAAGTAGGCTTATTGTCCTCATTAAGGGCTGTTTTCCCAACTTGTTAGCATTTAAGAGTGGCCATGAGCCATTCTCCCAAGCAACAGGATGGGAAAATTATCAGCTATATGAAGTCAGCAACCAGCTGGTGGTTATTGCTGCCAGAGGTTCCATGGTACAGAGATGGACCCCTCTTAAGAGCAGAGAATATCTGCTGGTCCCAACAGTGATGCTGAAGAAATTTCCCCTACTTTTCTCCAGGCCATGCCATAAAATGGAGGCAGCTTTCAGTTTTCCTCACTGCTAAGCAGTGACTACTTCATTCAGAGCCGCTTGGCCTCGCATTAGGCCAGTGAAACTGAAGGCACACCTGCCAAAATGCATTAGCTGCCTTTCCTATTGGTTGGCTCTTAATCGCCTACTCCTGGCAAATTTGTGGGCTATGTCCTGTTTCCTACAATAGTCACAGTGCTTACCTGAAAACCCGGCGGACAATGGGACCTCCACTGAGTTAGCAAAGTTTTGCCTTGAGTTAAAATTATACTCATTTGACCTATAGCAATATATTAATCACAGACCCACCTATCCCAGGGAATTTCCTGCAACATTTAAATGTGCTTTAGTTGAAGACTTTAGTCAGTACGTTGCTTCCAAACATGCTAATAATTCTTGCCCTAGCACTAACTTGTTTTGCTCATCTACACCTAACGATCCCTGGCAGCTTGTAATTCTCTCCTATGTCAGACATATAGCAATGTTCATTAAGTGTTAGTGGCAATCAGTTTTCTCTACTGCCTACCAGTATTGTGATACGAGGAATACAGTTATTCCTCCCATAAAAAACATATTCAGTGTGAATTAGTGCTTCTGAGGACAAACCTTTATCCTGAACCATTTCTCTTCTATCATAGCTTGTTGGCAAGCCATAAGATTTGCTGGAACAACCTTTACAGTAGGAACAAAACTGTACAACTGTACATACATTCATCATCATCTAGAATATCAGATTTAGGATTTATGTGGATCATTAAAACAGTCCCCACATTCCATCATGGTGAAGGTTTTGCTTCCAATGTGCTTAATGAGTGCCTCTGCTGTAATTAAATACATGTTGGAATTGCTATTTCTTTTCTGGGTGAGTGCATGTTTAGGTTATAGTGTGTGATACGGGCCTCATCACAAATTTAATGTTGCTGGGTGGTCATTCATGTTATATTATAAAACCCAGTTCAAATGGAAGTAGAAACTATAGACAAAATAGAGATTTACTGGATATGAAATGTCTGGAAAAGCATATGTTTGGAGAAAAGACACCTGGAGAGATACTGGCAAGTATATTAAGGTTAATTTAAACTCTGAATACTTGCGCCAGATATGGCAGGAGCAATACCCATTTGGAGAGATGAGCATGCAGCTTGGGATGTTTAGTATTTATTTGGAAAGTGTAGCACTGTCCCCTTGTGGCAACAGTAGAAAGTTGAGTGGGAGCCCCTCGTATTTACAGAGTTGAGGAATGGTCGCTTGCATTAATACACCGTTGAAGGTGGGAGATGTTGTGGTGCAGTGAGTTGAATCTCTGCCTCTGACCCAGAAGCTTCAGGTTCAAGGCCCATCCCAGGACTTGCTGGCCCTCGAAAATGCATTCATGAGGTGGCCCAAAAAGTTGATATCAGTTTTGAAGAAGCATCATACTGTACTTGAAACATTAATACTGCTTTTCTCTCTGCAGGTGTTACCAGACCTTTCTCCATTAAAATCTGTTTTGAGTTCAGATTTTTAGCATGGGCAATATTTTGTTTTTATTAGGTTGATTATCCACCTCCACATCCTTTGCAGTACGCCTACGGCAGGTGGTAATAGCAGGACAATATCCTAGATATTCGGAACCACTTGGTAGCTACCCTTCCATTATACCCGTCCATTGTTAATAGGCTCCACCTGCTGGTTTTTGCCATGGGCTAAGTCCTGTGACAGGCGTCCTCACTTAAAGGGACTGCTAGAGGTGTTGTAAGCAAGTGTTTTGAGAAGAGATGCTGATTCTAGTGGTGTAGATAGAATTATCAGGAACGTACATTACATTTCCCTGTCCTGGTCTCTGTTCGCTTCTGCCAAGGGCTAGATTTGATCTCCTGCAGGCCCCTTAGTTTCTTGAGTTGAAGCAATGTTGCAATGCTGTGGACGTCATCAGGTGGAAGCTACCCACTTTGGACTTGCCTGTCTTGAGGTGAATATGATGCTGGAGCAAGAGGAGAGCGGTGTGAATTCCCTGTCATCATGTCACTGATGATTTGATCATGAATGTTATTCATGAAAAAGAGGTCAGTTTTTAGTTTGTACAGGTAATATAAGGTTGAAAGTCAGCGATCAAGGTCATGACAACAAGAGATAGCACCAAGTTGGTGGGAAAAGTATGACAGGAAGTGCGCACAGCAGCATTTTGATTAGAAATTTTATTGGTATATATTAATGGTCTGGATCTTGGTGCACAGGAGACAGTTTTAAAGTTTGCAGATGACCGCAAACTTGGAAGAATTGTAAACTCTGAGAAGGACGGTGTGGAACTCCAAAAGGACACTAAGTTGGTGGAGTGGGTGAATAGTTGGCAGATGAGTTTCAATGCAGCGAAGTGTGAGGTGATGTATTTTGGTCGGCAGAACATTGAAAGACAAGGTTAGATAGAGGGTGCCTTTCTAAAGGGAGTGCAGGGGGAGAGGGACTTGATCGTATATGTGCTCAGACCATTGAAGGTGGCAAGACAAGTATAAAGAAAAGTGAATAAAGCATACAGTGTTCTTGGCTTTACTAATAGGGGCATAGAGTTCAAGAGCAAGGAGGTGATGTTGACCTTGTACAAGACCCTTTTTGGACCTTGTCTGGAGTAATGTGTACAGTCGTGGGCACAACATAATAGGAAAGATGTGAAGGCATTGTGGAGAGTACAGTAACGATTCACAAGAATGGATCCAAGGATAAGAAACTTCACTGAGGATAGATTGAAGAAGTTGGTTTTGTTTTCCTTGGATAGAAGAACATTGGGAGGCGATTTGGTAGAGGTTTTTTGAAATCATGAGTAGGCAGGATAGAGTAGAAAGGAAGAAACTGTTCCTAGTCCTACAATAAAAATAAAAGAGGGCATAGATTGAAGTGATGTGCAAAAAAAAACGAGTGATGTGAGCAGAAAATGTCTTTTCACACAGTTAGTGGTTAGGGAATGGAATGCACTGATCGGAAATGTGGTGGAGTCGATTTGAGGCATTCCAGAGAGCATTGAATGATCATTTGCGTAAAAATAGTATGCAGGGATAGGGAGAAAAGGCCAGAGATTGGTGGAGATAGTAGAGCCAGTGCAGGTATGATGGGCTGAATGGCCTCCTCTGTGCCAAAACAGTTCTATGATTTAGATAACTTTGTTTTCAGCATGTGGAAATTCTCACTACCAAAATGTTGCTATGCTTTTGTTGCCACTGAAGGAAATTATTATTGATTATAATGGTTTAGCTTGCGTCTTCAATTACATTAGACTATGCTACGTTGTCCTGGCTCATGGAATGCTTAAAATTTATTTGCATGAACACATGTTTTCACTCGGTCGTCTGATTAACTTCAGTGATCAGACCAAAGACACGACCAACCAGACTATTGTATTTGCAACTAACAAAGTGCAGTTCTCCTGACTGCTTGTGTTGTCCCTTTAGGATGACCGCTTAACATTCTATGTACTGGACTTGGGGATGTATCTCCTGACTCTGAGCATCCAAAGCAGATGACTATCCAAAGCAGATGACTATGTGAAAGCCCTGAGAGTGTGCGCCTTATTCATGGCACCACAGCCCTATTACCAACATGCCCCTCCTCCTTCAACTAGACTGAAAACTATCCCCCACTAGTTTCCGACATACCCATTCAGTTGAATGAACATGCAGTGTGTTTGCCACAGAGGCAGCTGTCATGTGCTGCAATTTAGATTGTCATCTGAGTGCACCATCCATCAATGGTCCACCCCCTCCGATCAAGCACCATCCCAACCTGCCACTTACACAGGACCTTTCTAAACTGACAAGCGTGAAAATAAACATATTTGTGTTCAACAGCCTGTTAAAATTGGAGTGGAGAAAGCCTTTGGCTCTTAGTGAAGATCAATATGCTGACAGACAAAGCATGATAATGTAGGTAGAATCAATATAAGCAGGGGTTAAGAGAGCAAGTGAGCAGCCCTGAGCTGCAGCCTGGTCCAATCTTGAGCTGGGTTCCTGCCCCAGCATTCGAAGTGTCCCTGCTGCAGCCTTCATAATATTTAGTTGTCGACTTGCTCTGCAGTGCAAGCCTGTGCCACATGAATGGTCTGCCAGTGTGTCACAGGTGGAAGGATGGTCATGGTGGGTTGGCAGGTGCTGGATGCCAGTGTCCGTAGATGAGGAGTGAGTGTGGCTAGCAACTGTGGATTATGCCCTGAGATGTTGCCCAGTGTCCACAATGAAGTTTGTTTGAAACAAGCGGTGAGTTGAATTCACCAGGTACAGGTGACACAGAGGCTCACTGCTGCCTTGTAGCACTAGGGACCCGAGTTTGATTCCATCCTCAGGGCACTGGCTGTGTGGAGTTTGCACATTTTCCCCATGTCTGCGTGGTTTCCTCTGATTGCCCTGGTTTCCTCCCACAGTCCAAAGATGTGCACCGCAGGAAGATCAACCATGCTAAGTTGCCCATGGTGACCAGGGATGTGCAGACTAGGTGGATTAGCCATGAGCAAATGCAGGGTTACAGGGATAGGGTAGGGGGATGGGTCTGGGTGGGGTGCTCGTTAGAGGGTCTGTGTGGACTCAAGGTGCAGAATAGCCCGCTTCCACACTGTGGGAACTCTAGTATTTGCTCTGGTTTCCTTGTTGAGTTTCCCAATTTCTAGCTTGTTTGGTGTGTTTGTTAAAATGGGTGTCTATCAATCTTGATTCTCAGACCAGGCAGCTGAATTCTGTTTGGTCAGGGTGTTACCTTTGAGTGCAGCAGCGATTGGTTATCTCTATGACTGCCCTTTTTATTGAAAAGGCTTAACTTATTAAATGTTCTTTTTGCTCATATAAGACAGGGTCCTAAGTATTTATGCTTGCAGTTTCTAGCAAATGAAACTGATCAAATGAAACTGTACCTACCTGATGACCCTATATTAGTTTCTGGTGTAACTCTGAAAACAGTCCAGATTATTCATTAAATGATTTCCAATAGCAGAATCCTGTCTAATGGTAGATATACTTTTCTGAAGCTTGCAAGTATGGACAGGTTGAAAAAGGGCTGTGGATGGTCAATGGGATGTTTTGTTTGATGTAGTCTTTGCAACAGTTTTCACATTTAAGACACCAGTACCTAACCAAGAGAGTCAGGAGCAGAGGTGAGGGGTGGCACGGTGGCTCAGTGGTTAGCTATGCTGCCTCATAGCATCAGGGACCTGGGTTTGATTCCAGTCTTGGGCGACTGTCTGTGTGGAGTTTGCACATTCTCCCCATGTCTGCATGGATTTCTGCTGGGTGCTCTGGTTTCTTCTCACAGTCCAACATGTGCCAGTTAGGTGGATTGGCTATACTAAAATGTCCACAGTGTCCAGGGATGTGCAGGTTAGGTGGATTAGCGTTGGGAAATGTGGGGTCATAGGGATAGGACAGGGGGATTGGTCTGGGTGGGATGTTCTTCGGGGGATTGGTATGGACTTGATGGGCTGAATGGCCTGATTCCACAGTGTGGGGATTCTGAGTGTAGTGGCCATCACTAAGGAGAAGGTGCTGGAAAAGCTGAAAGATCTGAAGCTGGATAAATGATCCCAACCAGATGGAAATACACCACAGAATTCTGAAGGAGATAAGCTGGGGATATTTTTGAAGGAAGGTTATGATCTTTTGGGAAGCACTGGAGTCAGGGTGGGTCCCAGAAGACTGAAAAATGGCTAATATAACAGAAGGAGGGAGGGAGGCAGAAGTTGGGAAATTCTAGGCTGATAAGCCTGACTGTGGTCATTGGTAAGATTTTAGAGTCCATTATTGAGGAAGAAATTGCAGAATACTTGGAAGCATATGGTAAAATATGGCTGAGTTAGCATGGCTTTGTCAAGGAGAGGTCATGCCTGACAAGTTTGTTAGAATTCTTTGAGGAGGTAACTAGCAAGTTAAACAAAGAGGAGCGAGTGGACATTATCTATTTTAAAGTTTTGGCAAAAAGGGGCGGCACGGTGACTCAGTGGTTAGCACTGCAGCCTCACAGCGCCAGGGACCCGGGTTTGATTCCAGCCTCAGGTGACTGTGTGTGGAGTTTGCACATTCTCCCTGTGTCTGCGTGGGTTTCCTCCGGGTGCTCCGGTTTCCTCCCACAGTCCAAAGATGTGCAGACTAGGTGGATTGGCCATGCTAAATTGCCTATAGTGTTCAGGGGTGTGTGGGTTATAGGGGGATGGGTCTGGGTGGGATGCTCCAAGGGTTGGTGTGGACTTGTTGGGCCGAAGGGCCTGTTTCCACACTGTAGGGATTCAAAGATCTGTAGCTTGGGTTGTGGGTGAGGTTGTTGACTTGCTCGCTGAGCTGGCTTGTTCTCGTTCAGACGTTTCGTCACCATGCTAGGTAACATCATCAGTTAGGCCTCCGATGAAGCGATGTTGTTCTACTCCACTTGGAATTTGTACTTTCTGGTCCATTGTGGTGAGTAGTGTCATTTCCCCAGTTTTGATCTGTATGGGTTTGTATATAGGGTCCAATTCTATATGTTTGATGATTGCATTATGGGTTGAGAACCATGCCTGTAGGAATTCCCGTGTGTGTCTAAGTTTGGCTTGGGTTACTATGGTTACATTGTCCCAGTTAAACCGATGGCCTTCATTGTCTGAGTGTGCCGACATTAAGAAAAGTTCAGTGTATTGTTTTGCTGCTAGCTGATGTTTTTGTAATGGAGTCTTTAATCCTTGAGTGTTTGTTGGAGAGTGGCTGTGGGCTTACAAGCCACTCTACAACAAGCACTCACAAGGATTAAAGACCCCATTCCCCCAACATGCTGAACCAACGTTGTTTACAAAATACTATGCAACGACTGCCACAAACATTACATCAGACAGACCGAAAGGAAACAAGCCATCAGAGTACATGAACATCAGCTAGCAGCAAAACGACACAATGAACTTTCCTAAATATCAGTACACTCAGACAATGAAGGCCGTCAGTTTAACTGGGACAATGTAACCATTGTAGCCCAAGCCAAACATAGATATGCACGGGAATTCCTAGAGGAATGGTTCTCAACCCGTAGTGCAATCAATAAACATATAGAACAGGACCCCATGTAGAAACCCATACAGATCAAAACTGGAAATGACATTACTCACCATAATGGACCAGACAGCATAAATTCCAAGCAGGGTAGAACAACATTGTTTCATCGGAGGCCTCACTGATGATGTTACCCAGCATGGTAATGAAATGTCTGAACAAAAACAAGCCAGCTTGGTGAGCAAGTCTGCCTGCTCCTGTTCTTACCACCGGCCATCCTGGGCTGCCTGCACCTGCACTCCCGCTGGAGTCCCGCTCTGGGGAATGTGGGAAAGTGTGAAGTTATGCACTTTTGGAGGAAGAATGGAGATGTAGACTATTTTTTAAATGGGGAAAGGGTTCAGAAATCATAGAATCATAGCATCTCTACAGTGTAGAAGCATTTGGCCCATCGAGTCCACACCACCTGTCTGAAGAGCATCCCACCCCGACCCACCCCCAACCTCATGCCTGCATGTCCCACCCCAGACACTACGAGCAATTTAGCACAGCCAATCCACCTAACCTGCACAACTTTGGACTGTGGGAGGAAACCAGAGCACCTGGAGGAAATCCACACAGCCATGGGGAGAATGTGCAAACTCCACACAGACAGTGGTCCGAGGGCAGAATTGAACCTTGTTCCCTGGTGCTGTGAGGCAGCATTGCTAACCACTGAGCAGCACAAAGGGTCTTAAGAATTCTTGTTCAGGATTCTTATAAGGTTAACATGCAGGTTCAGTTCATTTGGCACTTAGGAAGGCAGATGCAATGTTGGCATTCATTTCAAGAGGGTTAGAAAACAACAGCAGGAATGTACTGCTGAGGCTGTATGAGGCTCTGGTTAGACTGCACTTGGAATATTGTGAGCAATTTTGGATTCAGTATCTGAGAAAGAATGTGTTGGCCTTGAAGGGTTTACAAAAGAGGAGGTTTACAAAAATGCTCCTGGATTGAAGTGGTTGTGTCATGTGAGGAGTGGTTGAGGCCTCTGTGTCAGTGCTACATACGGTTAAGAAGGATGAGGGGAGATCTCATTGAAACTTACAAAATACTAAGCGTAATGGATAGAATGGTTGTGGAGAAGATGGTTCCCCAAGTCGGAGAGACTAGAACTGGGGCACAGCCTGAGAGTGTAAGGATGATTCATTCAAATTGAGATGAGGATGAACTTCTAGCAGAGGACGGTGAATGTGAGAATTCATTGCCACAGAAGGCTGTGGAGGCCAAGTCAACGAGCATATTTAAGACCAAGGTCGCTAGGTTCTTGTAAGGAGATCAGAGGTTATGAGGCGAAGGCTGGGGAATTGGATTGAGTAACATTCAGACATGATTGAATGGCAAAGCAGACTCGAAGGGCTGAGTGGCCTAATTCTGCTCCTATGTATTATGGTCTTATAGTTTGCCAGTCAATGGAACATATAGTCCACATCACAATGGCACTGAAACTCTGATATCATATTATACAATTGTATAGTAAACAACATTTCTTTGGTTTGATGACAGCAAACTGTCGTTGGACAAAACAACTGCATAGCAGCAGCGCAAGACAGCTAGCTTCACCGGTTCTTTACAGTTTTACAATGACTTCCCCTTCCAGGGTAATCAGAGGTGGACTTGTCACTGCTCAGGACTGAAAGTGGTGGAATGTAGGCCCTTTCATGAATTTTTGCGATAAACAATGACTGAATTGATCATGGTATCTGTTGTCATTCAGGATATAGATAAAGGCAACACATTTGCTCTCATTTAAGTGCAAAGTTCTTGTCCAGGACCCACTCTTCTCATTTTCAAATGAGATGTAAAACCCAATTGTGTGGGAGTTACTGCTACCTTATAGTGCCTTTTCTCTGAAGTCGTTAGTTAAACAAATTAATTTACATAACACCAAATCCAGTATAACCTGCTGCCTGGTTGGTTCCAAATAATGCTGCTCTTATCACAAAAGCGTTCTCTAAACTGCTCATCCAAGTTACCATTGCTGATTTGCTTTTTCCAGGTATACAGATTAATAGCCCCCACCCCCTGACCACTGCTGTCCTTTTTATCACACAAACTCAAATTTTCTCCTTATATACTTCATGCTATATTATTGTTACTGCAGACCACTCTGACTAGTGATTTCAATTCCATATAATTGCTCATTTCTACCCAAACCAATTCTACATTCTAATCTCGTGAACTAAGGTTATTTCTCGCTAGTGTATGAATGATTAACAGTGCTACACCTTCACCGAATTTCCTATTCTTCCTGAATGTCATATACCTCCCTAATATTTAGGATTCAATTCTTATCATCGTGCATCCTGGTCTCTGTAATGGTTGCCAGATCATATTAATTTACTTAACTGTGCATGTTATGAATGCTAAGTGTATCTAGATACATGTCCAGTAATTGCTCGTTTCTTATTCTTCAGCCTATTCTTGTCCCTTTCTGCCATTCACTGACCTTCATTGCCCATAGTACGAACACTCCTATTACTGTTGCCTTGACTTTATACCTTAAGTTTATGAAGACAGCATTTATTTTCTGGTTTCTGGCCTGAAATGAGAAAGGGTACTGTTTTAAACCTGGTAACTGTGGAAGAAGGTGTGGATTTAAAACAAAAAGAATTAATGAAGCTCCTGGTTTGATGTACTTTCAAGGTGGCCTTTTTCAAGTAGTAGGGGAAGATGTTGGTCACACGCTCACAGAGCTAAGGTGTCTATTATCAGTTTTGTCCAGTCAAAAAGTTGTTAATTGGATGTTTCTAACCAGGAGCAGGAGTTTGTGTGTGTGTGTGCGCGCGCATGCGTTTAGAAGTATTCAGCACCAAAACACATTCTTGATTGGTTCCTCTGTAAGGGACAACAGCTTCATGTTTAGACAAGATGCAGAAACAATCAACCTGTGAAAGATAAAGCATTCCTCCTGCGCTCCCTTCTGTTAGTAGAGAAATAAATGAACATTGGAAGCAGCTAGCCAATGTATATTCTCTTCTTAGTAGGAAAAAGGGATAATCACCTTGAGAGACACTGAAAAAGTGAATCCTCAACGGTGAATTAGGGTTGTGAATCTGTGTGTCTACAACCTCATGTCCTTGTCGAAGAGTTGTTACGGAACCATCCAGTGAGCAGGTCATATTGGATCTGGTAATGGGTAATGATGTAGGTCTAATAAATAACCTTTGAGTAGAAGATTCCCCAGGAAGTAGTGATCATAACATGGTAGCATTTAATACTCTGGTTGAGAGTGAGAAGCTTGGGTTGAAAAAAACTATGCTTACCTTAAATAAAGGGAGTTAAAAATAAATGAGGATAGAGCTAGCTAAAGTGAACTGAGTGGATAGATTAGCAGACATGACTGTAAGAAATCAATGGCAGATATTTTAAGGAGGTAATTCATGACTCTCAGCAAAAATACATCTCGGCACAGAGGAAATATTTTAAGAGAGGGATAAACCAATTGTGGCTAACCAAGAACATTAAGCGGAGTAATAAGTTGAAAGAAAAAGCATGGAAAGAGACAGAAATCAATGAGAGTTCCAAAGACTGACATAAATTCAGAATCCAACAAAGGAAGACTTAAAAAAAAAAAGGAGAGAAATTAAACTCCAAGGGCAAACTAGTGAGGAACATAAAAACTGACAATAACAGCTTCATTAAATATCTAAAAAGAAAGAGAGAGGTCAAAGTGAATATAGGCCTGTTAGAAAATGAATCTGGGGAGATGGTTATGAAGAACAAGGAAATGGGAGAGGACTGAAACAGATATTTTGTATCAGTGGAAGATACTTTGAACACTCAATTAGTATTAAAAAATATGGGGGAGGAATTAAGTACCATCACCACCACTGAAGAAGTAGTACTGGACAAAATAATGAGGCTAAAGGCACATAAGTCCCCTAGCCTTACTGTTGCAGCTGGGATCCTCAAAGAGGCAGCTACAGAGATCATGGATGCATTGGTTATTAGTCTTCCAAAAATCGTAATATTCTGCAGAAGTATGGGACGACTGGAAAACTGCTGTTGTGACACCCATATTCAAAATGGAAGGGAGGCAGAAAGTAGGGGAACTAAAGTATTGGAATCAGTTATTAAGGAAGTAATGGCAAAAGATTTAAAATATTAATCCAACCAAGCAGAGTCGGCATGACTTCATGAAGGAGAAATTGTGTCTGAGTAATTTTATTAGAGTTTTTTGACGAAATCTCAGTCAGAGTCGATAGAAGAGAACCAGCAGATGTGTTGTACTTGAACTTCCAGAAGGTATTCCACAAGGTGGCTTACAAATGGTTAGATCATAAGATTAGAACCCACCGTGTTGGAGATAGTGTATTGGCATGAATAGAAATTGAAATATTAAGTGGGGATAAGGGATCCTTTTTTAAGTTCACAACCAGTGACCAGGTTGAGGTTCCACGGATTAGTGCTGGGATTGCAAATATTTCCAATATATGTTAATGACTTGGAGGAAGGAAGTAAATGTATGATTGGCAAATTGGCATCCGGCGCAAAAATAGTTGGAAAGATAGGTTGTGAGAGGGGTACAGACAGTTTAAAGAGAGATATTGATAAGTTAAGTAAGTGAGCAAAAATATGATGTTGGTTATTTTGGAAGGGAGAACAAATGATCAGCGTGTTATTTAAGTGAAGAAAAACTTCAGAAAACTGCACCACAAAGGGACTTTGGGTACTTGTGCGCAAAATACTCAGATAGAAAAAAGGTGCAGCAGGTAATCAGGAAGGCTAATGGAATGTTGGTCCTAATTCCAAGCAGGTCGAAGTGTAAGAGATGGGAAATCTTACTGCAATTATACAAGGTACTGGTGAGACCACATCTGGAGTACTATCAGCAGCTTTGGTCCCCTTGTTTAAGGAAAGATAGTTCATTGGAGGCAGTTCAGAGAAGGTTTACTAGGGTGATCCCTGGTCGGGAGGAATTTCCTATGAGCAAAGGCTAAACAGGTTGGGACTCTACTCACTGCAGTTCATAAGAATGAGAGGTGACCTCACTGGAATTTAAGATTCTTAAGGGGCTTGATGGCATAAATGCTGAGAGGCTGTTTCCCCTCATAGAATCTAGGACCAGAGGGCATGGTTTCAGAATAAAGGGGCTCCAATCTAAGACTGAGATGAGGAATTTCTTCAGTGAGTTCTGAGTCTTTGGAGCTCCTTTGCCACCAAGAGCTGCAAGGGTAGAATCCTTGTGTATTTTTATGGCTGAGATAGGATCTAGACAGTAAGGGAATCAAGGATTATGGGAAAAATGCAGGAAAGTAAATGTTAGATCAGCCATAATCCTATTGAATGGCAGAGCAGGCTCAAGGGTATGAACAGCCTACTCTTGTTGGCATTTCTTATGATCTTCCAAGCAAATTGAACATTCACAAAGGTTTTGTCTGTTACAGTGAGCAGTCTGCTGAAGACCTTGCACGAGTACCTGCAAATTCCACCAGCAACATTCTTAACAGATTACTTGTCTCATATGATCCAAGAATACGGCCAAATTTCAAAGGTTTGTGTCACTTCACGTGTAAGAACAGTAGCAAACATTCACCATTAGGCTATTGTAATAATGATTACATTTTATGTGGAGTGCCTTGTGCAGATTTATTAGCATAGTAGTAAATGCATTATACATTAAGGGTTATTTCATAGCCTTCGAGTGTCAATGTATTTTGGTAAATGTTTTATTATATCAAATTATTTATTTTTACCCAGCCTCGTTTTATAAGTCAGTGCATTGGAAGTAATAAGGATCCTTAAAATGGAGATTTATTGTGAGCAAAGATTCATAATCAACAGGACGAGTTAATTTTCATTCTCAGGAGGCTCAAGAATCCATTTGAGAAGTTGGCGTATGAATGAATTGAGAAAACCTAACAATTTATAAATATCCTGCAAACGTAAGAAATTAAACGCCAAACTGATACCAATATCACTGTGCCTTTACTTCAATAAGGATATCTATCATTTCATGTACTTAGTTTACAATCACGAAGGGGATCTGCTTAGTAACGACAGCAACGTAGATAAATAGTTGCTTTCTTGTACGGAATTGAATCATTGCAAAAAAGAGATATGAGGTCAACGCTTTTCTTCTTGCAATCCTCAGGACTGAGATGCAAGAAATCAGACTTTGAAAGGGAATGCCAGTCTATTCAGCATGAGAAGAAGGTCCTCATTGTTTGAACTATGCTTACAAGGAGATGCAGCAGGATCTGTTAACTTTCAGTCTTAGCTCGCTGATTATAGCCCAGGCAGCAGACTGTGGTCAGGGCATCCCATGTGGACCACAACAATGATAGGAAATCTCTGCTTGGGAAATTAATGCAATACTGTACCAATATGCAGAGATAATAGGTACTGCAGATGCTGGAGAATCCGAGATAACAAAGTGTGGAGCTGGATGAACAGAGCAGGCCAAGCAGCATCGTAGGAGCAGGAAAGCTTGACGTTTCGGAAGGGTCTAGGCCCGAAACG
>JAHRHZ010000218.1:2243408-2266382 GCA_024137785.1 Ginglymostoma cirratum
TCTAGGCCCGAAACGTCAAGCTTTCCTGCTCCTACGATGCTGCTTGGCCTGCTGTGTTCATCCAGCTCCACACCTTGTTATCACTGTACCAATATGCCTCCTGGCTTGTTGTAGTCACATGACCTCTACCATGTGGCTCTCTGTACAGGCATCCAATTTACAGCCAGGTCAATAAAAACATGGTTGAAACAAGTCTGCCAGCTTGTAACAGTTTCCATGATCATTCTCCGTGAGGAAGTTGCAATGTATATAAAAATTCCTTCTGCCTACACATTCAGGGATGTGTAGCCCATACAAATTAGGGTCCTGTGTGTGAATATGGGTAGTTCCTCCAGAGACGATTGAAATGCGCTACAATTGTGATATTTAATTCTTGGTACAGTCTGGCTTATTTGATGTATATTATCCAATAGTAGAATCATGTTTGGTGCTACAAACTAAGTTCAGAGCTTTTTAAGCACAGGTTCCTTGAGCACAGTTGGCACACTTCCTTCATTGGATAGTTAAAAGGTCATGTTATTTAATATGGTCTGCAAGTGGTTGAGACATGTGGCTTATGTACCTGGCATGTCACAGGCACTGAAATTCATATTACCACATTACTCGTGTGGCAGGTTATGGAGGGACTGTACTCATTGGAATATAAAAGATTGAGAGGTGACCTTATTGAAACATACAAGATTCCGTGAGGACTTGACAGTATAGATGTGGAAAGATTGTTTCTTGTGGGAGAGTCTCAGAATAAGGGGTTGCATATTCAAGATAGAGGTGAGAAGAAATCTGTATTCTCAGAGTAGTGAATCTGTGGAATTCTTTACCACAGAGGGCTGTTGTGGCTGGGTCATTAAGTATATTCAAGACCGTGATAAGTAGATTTTCAATCAGTAAGACAATCAAATGCTGTGAGGAAAAGATAGTAAAATAGAGTTCAGAATTATCAAATCATAATGATCTGACTGGTGGAGCAGACTCGATGAGCTGAATGGTCCATTTCTGCACCTATACCTTATGGCTATGCAGTAAATCTGTATTCACTGGTGAGTATACATTTTGAGATTCCTGCACATTAACATGCTACAAAATCAACCTTATTGGAAACTTTCTAAATAGAAAAATGTTTGGATAGGGTGGATTTGGGTCTGGATGGGATGCTGTTCGGGAGGTTGGTGTGGACTCTAGGGGCCGAAGAGATTCTATGATTCCATGAGCTGTAGCTATCTGAACATAATGCAAGTTTGATGAAGAGGTAGGATGTATCAAAACTTACCCTTTATGATATTGGCTACCCTGATCAGATCATCACTTGTTGTATATCCCGCAAACTCATGAAAGAGCCTGTGGCTGCCACTTTTGGCCCTGAAAGGCACCTGCTGTACTCATGGAAAGATAAAGTATCTCAAAAGTGAACAACAAGTGAAGCTACCTGTCACATGCTGCTACTTCATAAGAAGTATATGAGTGGCATTCTTCATTAACCCAATGCTGCCATCAAGCCAAAAAGATATTCTACCTACCACACAAATGAGAATTGTGGTCTGAGTTGCAGCACCATTTGCTATCTGGTGAATAGGCATTAAGACTTGAGGACTGAATCAAAGAGCACATTCCTTTGCCTGTCTGCAGTTGACAGCATTTCAACCATGCTCGCTAGCCTATGCTTCTAAAACCACAGTGTCCAGCACTAGATGTGGTTCTGCTATTAGTCAAAATTTATTAAATGATGAGTTCAGCTGGTGCAGAATGGAAGGCTTGGGACTTTGAAAAGTGGGAGTTTTAAATCTCTCTTTAAAATCTAGGGTAGTTGCTTCTAACATTTAGCATTTAACTAAGATTTGCTGTTTACATCAAATTTAAATTCTAAAGCTGCTCTCAAGACTAAAGCAAGGAAATTCTCTGTTCAGAACAGCAGTAGTGTAGTTAGTTAAGTGTAGTGTAGATGGCTAAAACTAGTTCTTGAACAATAGCTGAGTAGAGTTGCCACATCTAAGTAACAACCAGTATAAATATATGGCCTTTGGAGTGCAGTCATCATTGAGTACAGCTGGCAAAGAGTGCAAGATTTGGGGGTTTGGTGATTTGGATGAAGAATATATATGATTTGGGAAGATTAAAAAAAGTATGGCAGTATGCCACTTCATCTGCTGAGATCCAGTGCAAACAGTGAAAAGCAGTGAATAATGAGAATGGCATTAAAGGACAAATCAGCTAGTTGGGCGGTATGTGCTTAGTATAACTTCCAGTTGTTAAGTGGTGTTAACATTCAATAGATACAGAAAGGTCTTGATTTAAAAAAAAATTTTGCTTGACTGATTAATGAATTACATTTAGCTAATTAATATACAAAACACTAAGAGAAGGACATTGTATCACAGTTGTAGACTGTAGGAATTTCTGAACTTGGAAGTAGTCCAGGGAAACATGTCTGTAGAAAATGCCTAAACCTACAGGAACTTCAACTTACAAATATTGAATTGGAGGCTAAATTAAAGACATTGCAATGCAACTGGGACTTGCAGAGATTCAAGGACACTTTGTTCCAGAAGGCAGCCACACACCTTAGAGTGGCGAGCTGGCTGCATCTGGAAATTGAGGGACATTAGGGTGTGACCATGAGGAAGGCAGGTAAGGGATCAGAAGATACTGTAGTCCGAATTATCAGCCCTTTCAACCATCTGACAAATTTGAGGTGCCTCACTTGTGTAGACGAGAGCAAGCACTGTAGGAGAAGGAGCAGATGAAAATGGCATCTTGGTTCAGCACACCTTACAAGTTGAGGGCGTGCTGGTTAAAAAAAAAAATGCAGTGGTGGTAAGGGATAGTATAGTGATGGGCATGGACAAAGTTCTCTTCAAGAAAGAGAGAGAGTTCAGAAGGATGTGTTGCCTGCCTGGTGTCAGGGTTCAAAACATCTGCTCCACTAGAAAGGAACTTATAGTGGGACTAGAGATCCAGTGGTCTTGGTGTGTAGATACCAATGACATAAAGAGAGTAGAAAATAAGTTCTGCATAGAGAATAAGGAATGAAGCAATAAATTATAAAGCAGAGCCTCAAAAGGTATAATCTCTGGATTATTATGTCAATGACATCCAAATTTTCATTGGGTACATAAAATTATTGAGATGAATATGTGACTCTTAGACTTATAGAATAAGTGTGGTTCAGTTTTTGTGTATTGGGAAATGTGGGGATCATCGTTGGAAGAGGCTACGCCAGCTGTGGCTTAACCAGTGTCTCATACAGTTCAGTCATAACTTCCCAGATCATGCATTCTATACCACAACTAATAAAGACAAGTATTCCTTAGGCCTTCTTAACCACCCTATTTATGTCTCATCAGGGATTTATGTACATGCATACCAAGGTCCCACTGATCCTCAGTACAGCCCAGAGTCTTACCATTCATCATGTGCTGCCTTGCCTTGTTAGTGCTCCAAAAAATGCGTTACTCACACTCTTTGTGAATTAACCACCAGTGATTTTTCATGCCCTTTTTTTGCTGTCTCATTTTTCTTTAAAATAACCCCTGCACTTTCTGTACTCCTCTCAGGTTTCTATTGTGTTGTGGGCCCGTGATATGTACCATAAGCTTCCCCTTTTTATCTTATCCAATCCTGTGCAATCCTTGATATCGAGAGTTCTCTGGATAGCTGCCACTGTTATGACCATCTGACTAGCCTGTCTGTATCATCTTATAATCTAAGGGTTTATTCCTTGCTGTTTTTTATACCACCAACTTTTGGGTCATCTGCAAATTTACTGATAAACCTCTTATGTTTGCATCTAAATCATTAACCTACACTACAAACAGCAAGTTACCAAGCACACCTCTGGAGACAGAATGCCATGGACGCTCGACTTTTTGACCAGTCTCCCAAACAACACCTTTACAAAAGCCTCACTGACATTTGTGTAGAGTACATCAAATACATTGCTCTCATCCATACACCTAGTCGTCATCTAAAAATAAATCCACAATTTTTAGACATAATCTCCCCCTTCTAAGCCATGCTGACTATCCTAAATTAAACATCTTCTTTCCAGATGGAGATAAATTCTGTTCCTCAAAAATTTTTCTAAAAGTTTCCCTACCACTGATGTGAAACTCACGGTCCTCCAGTCATCTGGCACCCCTCCTGTCTCCGGAGAGAATTTGAAAGTTAATGTCAATGCCCCTGCAAACTCTTCCTTTGCCTCTCACAGCTGCTTATCTGGGCTTGGTTATTTATCCAAATTTAAACCCACTGAAAATATTAATACCTCCTCCTTTCCTGATGCTAATTTGTTCAGGTTTATCCCTGATTCGTCCTATATCGTTCTGCTGTATAGTAAATTCAAATAGAAAGTATTAATTTAAAACCTATCCTACGTCTTCCAGCTCCGCATGCATTGCCACTTTGGTTTCTAGTTGAGCCAATTTTCACTGGTTGTCCCCTTGCTTCTAATTTTACTTCTAAAATGCCTTTAGATTATCTTTTATTTTACTCCATTATTTTATTCTTGCCCCTTCTTTGCTCTCCTAATTTTTTTTTTAAGTAATCCCTGCACTTCCTCTACTCCTTTAGGGTTTCTATTTTGTTTTTGGCCCATAAGCTTCCCTTTTTTTTCTTATCCAATTGTGTACCTGACTTGACATCCAGAGTTCCCTAGAAGTGTTTACCACACCCTTCACATTTACAGAAATATGTCAATCTTGCACTTTCACTGTTGCCTTTTCAAATGACAATCACTGCTCAGATGTTGATTTTCTGATAAATATTCTGTCCAGAGTCCACTTTAGTCCACTTCAGCCTGATTTCTCCTTTTTTTTTGTCTTGAAGGTCTACTGTTGTACCTCAATTGACGAATCATCTTAGATATCATCCCTTTTATTGCAGTAAAAATTGATCAATACTACAACATTGTCTCCTCTTTTACAACCTCCTTCCTTGTCATTCCTCCCTTGTCATGCCAGAAGAATCTATATTCTGGAATAAATGTTCTAAGGTAAACCTTTGGGGAAAGGGATCAAATGTGGAAAGATGTGGTATATCAAAGAATAGAAATAAGGTAAGGTAGGTGTAGTGATTGGAACCACATGGACCTTATTAACTACAAGGTTCTTGATTGGGTTGGTTAACCTGGACCAATCAGGAAAGCCTCAGCTGACCAACGTAACCAGGAGATGAGAGTCTGCTAGTGTACTGTGCATTCGTAAATAAAGGGTGATTTGGTGATGGGACATTGGCTTCTGTGCAGTTATTTCAGGGGTGATGGGAGAAAACAGGATGTGCTGAAGAACATTTGCTTGCAACTGTCATCTTGGAATTCGGGTAAGCATTCCTGGCATCGTGCTTCTGTTTGGGAAGCTTGATTCATTTGACCCTGCTGTCAAAGACTGGACCCAGTATGTGGAAAGAACGCAGTATTTTTTCCCAGCCAAATGACATTTGGGCAGATGAAAACCAAAGAGTAATTTTTCTGATTGTGTGGGGACCTGCAGCATTTTAGGTTATAAGGAGTTAAACTTTCCCAGATGCAGCAGGCACTGAAACCTTCCAACTGTTGACAGAGTTTGTTAAGGAATGTTATGATCCCAAAACCACCTCTAATCCTGAGATGCTTTTGATTTTATTTGGCTGTTAGAGAACTGGAGGAATTTGTACTGGGATCTTTGAGGTTATGACAGCTGGCAGAGGCATGTGATTTTGGGTTAACACTGAATGAGATGCTGAGAGACTGTTTGGTATATGGGATTAATGATGTAACCATGCAGAAGGACCTACTAGCTGAGGCCCAGCTGGACTTCAAACAGACGCTGCAGCTTGCCTTCACATTAGAAATTGTGACAAGTGGAGCATGGGAACCACAGGGCATCCCAATGGAATTTGACACTCTCTCACCTGCCTAACAAAGCTTGGGGAACACCGCTTGAGTGTATGCAATCGCAGAGCTTCATGCAGGGCACGTCCAGAGCCAGAGGACCCTAGGCCATGCACAGCAGAACCCCACAACAAAGCTGACCCTCGGCCAAGTGGCTGAACAGTTCTTCAGGATGTGGGCCGGCAAACCATTGTAGTTGCTGCCAGTGTATGGACTCGGAACAGCAAAGGAGTCCTAAAAGGCCTGACTTGTGTAGGAAAACTTGTAGGCTGGTACCCAGGAGAGTGCACACCTTGGATAGTTTCCCTACATGTGGGTTGGAGCAATTAAATTGCTTAGTGACACCCAAATTGGAGCCAGTTGAAAGTACTGTTTGGTTAAATGGTGACCCAGTTCCCATGGGGCAGAACTGGTTGAGAAAGAGATTCACCTTGATTGGCTCAACGCTTTTTGATTGGAAAATGGCTGCCTCAGTGACGTTTTAGTAAAATACCCAGGAGTTTTTCAAGAAGGGCTTAGGACAATCAAAAGGGCCAAAGTCACTTTACGTTTGACTAGGACACAATTCCGAGCTTTTTGCAAGGCCTACCCAGTGTCATTTGCCTTGCAGGCTAAAGTAGAGGCAGAAATCAGGAGGCTGGAGAGCAAAGGAATCATCGAACCCATGCATTTTGCCGAATGGGCAGCACTGGTCGTACTGTTTGTGAAGCCCGATGGCTCATTTAATCTTTTTGGGGATTGAAGTAAATAGTAAACCTCTTCTTGCAGCTGGATAAATACTCCAGTCCTCACGTAGAGTACCTGTACACAAGGTGGTGGGGGAGGGGAGGGGAGGGGAGGGGGAGGGGTTGCTGTCCTTCATGAAGCTGGACCTGAGACATGCCTACCTACAATTGTGACTGGATGAGGAGTCCCAGAAGTACGCTATAATTAATACCCATAAAGGTTTATATCAATATACAAGGCTGCCATTTGAGATATTATCAGCTTTTTCCAGCGGACCATGGAGAATATTTTACAAGGGTTACTCCAGGGTGCCATTTATCTGGGTGACTTAATAATACCGGGGAAGACCAATAAAGAGCAATTGGAGAACTTGGAAAATAATGCTTAAACATTTCTCCCAGAAGAGTGTGTCTTTGACTGAAAAAATATGTTCCGTGCACCCCAAGTGACCTACTTGGATTACAAAGTTGACAAAGCCAGGTTACGCCTGTTAGAAGAGAAAGTGAGGCTAATCAAAGGAGCCCCCGCTCCCACGTTTATACCAGTGCTTAGGTCTTTCCTTGGGTTAGTAAATTTTTACAGAAAATTCATACATAACTTGGCCTCCACCTTGGCACCCTTCACCTATCCTTACATTTTTTAATTGAAAAAGGGTGAGCCTTGGAAATGATTGCATAGATAAGTAGCAGCCTTTGGGGAAGTGAAAAAGCAGCTGTCATCATTCTAAGGTGTTGGAACATTTAGATCCCAAGCGAGATCTGGTGCTGACGTGCGATGCCTCCCAGTACGGTATTGCGGTGGTGTTGGCTCAACAATGGCCCAACAGAAAGGAACGTCTGATAGCGTATGCTTTTCAGACTCTGGCTGATGCCAAATGCAAGTATGCCCATATAGAGACGGAAGTGTTAGCGGTTGTCTTTGGTCTGAGGAAGTTCCACCAGTACCTTTTTACAGATGAGAATTTGTCACAGTAACAGATCACAAGGCCCTGTTACAGCTGCTGAAGAAAGACAAGGTGGTGCTGCCCATAGCTTCTGGTAGAATTTAGCATTGGGCTCTTGTTCTCAGCACGTAAAAGTACATATTAAAACACGAGGAAGCCAAGTGGCTAATGTGGATGCCATGAGCCACCTACCACTGGCAGACGGTGCCTCCCCTGGAAGAGTCTATTTGGTTTTAATCTTTCTGGACGCCCTTTCAGCCATGCAGGCAATATCTGAGTGTGGACACAAAGATCTTGTTCTAGTGAAACTGAAACAGCTGGTGGTAATGGGGGAAACAAAATGGCCATGGCAACCAGGATTGAAACCTTTTTGGTCCTGGCAAGACTAGGTCATCGTAAAGGATGGCATATTACTATGGGGAGCAAGGGTGATTGTCCTGAATAAAGGTTGCCACCAGATACTGGCCAATCTCCTCCACAGTCATCCAGAGGTTTCCAAAATGAAGATGCTGGCAAGAAGCTGTCTGGTGGCCAGGGTTGGATGCCAACAAAGCTGTATTGGTGGGACAGTGCCCGGAGTGCCAACAAAGATAGACATTTTTCACCAGCAGCGCCCCAACATTCATGGAAATGGCTGGGTAAACCATGGACTCGGCCGCATGTCAACTATGCCGGTCCTTTCATGGAATTAATGTTCCTGGTCATTTTGGATGGCCATTCAAAGTGGTTGGACGTGCATAAAGTTCTTCCAACAAACTGATGGATAACGTTTGAGAAGCTGCAAGCATCATTTGTGATAAAGGACTCTCGGAAGTATCAGTCACGGACAATGAGATGTCATTTACCGACAGGGAATTCGAACATTTGCTAAAGTCAAATGGCATTTGGCACATAAAGACTGCTCCATACCATCCGCTCTCCAGTGCTGTAGTGGAAAGAGCAGTCCAAATGTTGAAGACAGGCTGAGGAAGCCTACAACCTCAATTGTTACCAAACTGTCCCAGCTCCTGTTCAATTATAGGACAACTCCACATGCAACAGCAGAGTTGCTGATGGGGAGAAGACTCCACACCAGGTTAAACCTGATTATTTCCAGACCTGAAGGTGGGGGGCACGGGTTGTGAAACGGCAGCAGGAACACCAGCGCCTGTCAAAAGCCTCTTCTAAGTGAGATACAATTTAATTTGGAGATGAAGTTTGGTGCCAGACCCATGGAAATGGCCCTGTTGTTGAATACAGAAGGCCCTGTATGGGTACAAGGCGAGGTTGATGCAAGGTCAGGTCCCATGACTTACAAAGTTCAGGTAGGTGATATGGTTCAGAACAAACACCTGGATCGCCTGAAAGCCATTACCTCACAAACAGGGCACGAGCAAAACATATCTGGCCCCTCAGAACAGCTAGAAGGCCCAAGAGACCGCAGGTGGCCCCCGCTCCCCATTTAGTGTAGAGAAAACCTCAGAGTCGTAAATGGGTGTGGCCTCAATACCGATGCCACCAGAAGAAGAGGAGGAGACTCTTCTGAGATGCTCCCACGCAAAAGATGGGCCATGGTCCGGTACGTGCCACCTGTGCCTGAGTCCGAGTCGGAGGAACCAAACCTGGGGTGAAAGCGTTGCAAGGGAAGCTACAAGCAAAAGACCAGACCTACATCCCTGGACTTATCTCTCCCCGACTATAACGATTGGAACAGGTTGAGCTCATTGGCTGTGAAGTTCTTGATTGGCACAGGTAAATAACCCCAATCAGGAAAGCGGGGTTAAAATTGTATCAGAGATAATAGGAACTGCAGATGCTGGAGAATCTGAGATAACAAGGCATGGGGCTGGATGAACACAGCAGGCCAAGCAGCATCATAGGAGCAGGAAAACTTGACGTTTCGGGCTGAGGAGTGGCAGATGGAGTTCTGTTTGGATAAATGAGGTATTGCATTTTGGTAAAATAAAGAAGGGCTTGACTTATACAATTAATAGCAGGGCCCTCGGTAGTGTTGTAGAACAGAGAGACTTAGGGGTTCAGGTATGTAATTCTTTGAAATTTGCATCACAGACAGGGTGGTTAAGAAGATGTTTAAGCATGCTGGCCTTCATTGCTTGGTCCTTTTGAGTATAGCAGCTGGGACGTCGTGTTGAGGTCACACAGGACATTGGTGAGGCCTTTTCTGGAATACAATGTGCAGTTTTGGTTGCCCTGTTATAAGAAGGATATTATTAAACTGGAGAGTGTTCAGAAAAGATTTACCAGGATCTTGCTGGGAATGGAGAGTTTGAATCATTCAAGTAGGCTGAATAGAATAGGCTGGGACTCTTTTCATCGGAGCCCAGGAGGTTGAGGGGTGATGTTACAGAGGCTTATAAAATCATGAGGTGCACAGATAAAGGTCTTTTCCCTAAGGTGGGGAGTTCAAAATGAGGCATATTTTTAAGTTGAGAGGAGAAAGATCTTAAAAAGGACATGAGGCGCAACATTTTAAACAGTGGTTAATATTAGAGGAAGTGGTGGAAGCTGGTACAGTTACGTTTAAAAGACATTTAGATAAGTACAGAAGGAGGAAATGTTTGGAGGGATATGGGCCAAATGTAGGCAGGTGGGACTAGTTTAGTTTGGTCAGCATGGACTAGTTGGACCAAAGGGTCTGTTTCCATTAGCTATGACACCAACACTCTGGCTCATTGGTCTTGTCCCATAAATGTGCCCATAAAGATTGGTTTTGCCAAAATCATTTTTTTTTGTCAAGTTTATGATCAAATTGACTAAGTGTTGTAAATATGCTTCCCAAATTTGGTTGAAAAGAGTTAAATTGTCAGTCACAACTGAAATGCAATTTCATAATCCTTCAGTGACTCTTTTGGGTAATCTTCAGTTGGTGGTATGCTTATTCTTTCTAAAAGACATGACTTTACCTTGATAAACTTTAATCCAGAGTTACAAAAACTGGTATCTCTTGGGCTGTATTGGTCAATGAAATTTACTCATATCACTTAATAAATTGGCTGTGTAACGATCCTTGTTCAATCCTCTCCAATGCCTTCGAGTTGTTGAATTAGAAATGTATCTATCTTTGTTACCACATTAACTCTGACCTTGTGTCTATATATCAATTCAAAAGAATTGAGTCCTTTGGTTTAATTAGGGGCATCCTTAACGGCAAACAGCAGCAAGGGAATCCCTGAATCCCAATCATTGTCATTTCTGACAAAAGTTTTAATTAAGTCTTTAAAATTTAATGCTGTCTTTCTAGTGCCTGTTGTGATTTTGGATTAAAGTGAAAGACGTGATTGTTTTATTGCCAAATTAGTTATTTTTTGGAATATTTGCAACATAAAATTTGAATGACTCCTTGATGGTTTAATGTCCACTCCTGCCTCCATTTCCCAATTAGCACTAAATTAGCAAATAATAACACACAGATATTACTTTTGATTCAGTTTCTGAATGGGTTGTTCGATAGAGCTGTCTCAACTTGATAAGTCTGTTGAAGTTGAATTGAAGAAGTTGGCCTAAACGTATAAATTTACATGCGAACATAAGAATTTTGGGTAGGAATAGGCCATTCAATCTGCTCTGTCCCTCCTCATATACAGCAGAGCTGTCCCCAGAAGATGTTAAAGGAACTGTAAACTGTATACTGTAAACGGAAGAGCCTTGGGAAAAGTTGATGAGCAGAGAGATCTGGGCGTTCAGGTCCATTGTACCCTGAAGGTGGCTGCACAGGTGGATAGAGTGGTCAAGAAGGCATATGGTATGCTTGCCTTCATCGGACGGGGTATTGAATATAAGAGCTGGCAGGTCATGTTAAAATTGTACAAGACTTTGGTTTGGCCGTATTTAGAATGCTGTGTACAGTTCTGGTCGCCACGTTACCAAAAGGATGTGGAAGCTTTGGAGAGGGTACAGAGAAGGTTTACGAGGATGTTGCCTGGTATGGAAGGTGCTAGCTATGAAGAGAGGTTGAGTAGGTTAGGATTGTTTTCATTAGAAAAAAGGAGATTGAGGGGGGACCTGATTGAGGTCTTCAAAATCATGAAGGGTATAGACAGGGTTGCTAGAGATAAGCTTTTTCCCAGGGTGAGGGATTCAATAACGAGGGGTCACGCGTTCAAGGTGAGAGGAGAAAAGTTTAAGGGGGATACACGCGGAAAGTACTTTACAGAGGGTGGTAGGTGCCTGGAACGCGTCGCCAGCAGAGGTAGTAGAGGCAGGCACGGTAGATTCATTTAAGGTGCGTCTGGACAGATGCATGAGTAGGTGGGGAGCAGAGGGATACAGATCCTTAGGAATTGGGTGATAGGTTTAGACAGTGGATTTGGATCGGCACAGGCTTGGAGGGCCGAAGGGCCTGTTCCTGGGCTGTAAGTTTTCTTTGTTCTTCTTTGTTCTTTGAATGGTGGGGTAAAGATCCATAACAGTATAGGAGAGGTCTTCACAGGTTAAGCAAAAGTCCTCCACTGGTCAGACCATGCACACATTACTGTGTTTAGCTAATCATCTCCCAGCAAAGGTAATGAAAATTCGAGGAGGGAAGTATAAGAAATGGCACAGAAAAGATTAAAAACAGTAGAGTGGATGAATGAGAAAATATATGATCATTTTTAGCATTAGAAAGATGGTGCTTAAGGGGAAATGAATTATACTTTTTTGATTTAACCTATTTTTCTAATCAACGTGTTCAGAAATATTATTACATACCTCTGGAGCACGTGGGGACTTGAACCTGGGCCTCCCAGCCCAGGGGTAGGAACTCTACCACTGCTCAACAAGAAGGTCCTTAAGTTTCAGAAAGATATATTGAGTATTTTGAGTTTATGTTTTGAGTATATATTGAGTTTCAGAAAAATACGTATCACCTGAAAAGGAAGAACAAATGACTTGGGTAAATTGAAAAAGGGATAATTTTAAACGGTATTGCAATAATTTCTTTATCTAAGAAATATCTGTTTAGATTAATCAGTTTGGTTAAAAACACTGGCCTTATTCAGGGAACAGTTACCTGCTTTCAAAGGAGACTTAGAGTGGGAGAAAAATAAACATCTGTGTGCTAATTGATCTAATCGTTTCTCTAAATTAAGTATGTTCTTGTAGGTTTTTAGTGCTCAAACTGTGAAATTAATTATTCTTTTTTTTTGTTTCTAGATATTCCAGTTGATGTACAAATAAATATTTTCATTAATAGCTTTGGCTCGATACATGAGACAACTATGGTAAGATCTCCTTAAAAACCTAAGAAGTAGAGGCTCGCTTAATGAAGACTCAATATCCTTTTCAAACTCTGTAAAAATTAAAACATGATGACTTATTTACATTTTTGGAAAGATATTAATAAGTAGAAATGAAAGTGATAATGTATTAATGTTACAGGTTTGAAGGAGCTATTTTACTTCAAATAATGTGGGAGGGGTGGATCTTGGACATGTTGGAACCCTACAACTCCAGTGGTAAATGTTTGGCCTGAAACAAAGGAAAATCGTACCTTTGTTAGGTTTCCTGTCTCTCCGTCAGAAGACTTTTGGCCCTAACTGTTATTATCCCGTGTTTACATCCACCTTTAATGGGATAGACCAAGAAATTAATGTGTACCGGGGAAGATGGGAGGAAAACAAAGTTTTAATTGAGCATAAATCACTCAATGCTCCTGCTGTTAACTTGTGAAGTGAACAACAATGGGGTGGCCAATGAAGGAGAAATTACAGGTTAATGCAGAGAGACAGTGGTCAGTTTCAGCACAGCACATTCTGCCATTTCATCCACAATATCACTTAATTCTTGGCAGAATCATGGAGAGAATTCTAATCCTTAAACCTTAAGGTTGTAAAGTGCTAAGCAGCCACTTAGGTACTTTTGTGGTGTTGTCCCTTCAGAAATGTGCACATAGCATTCTCTCACAAATAGTGAGGAGATAATTCCCAAATAATAATTTTTAGTGATGTTATGTGAAGAATAAAATTGGCCATTAATCTGGAAAGAATTCTGCTTTTCAGCTTTTTCTAGAAGATGACAGCTCCAACAGTATATTGTTCAATCAATACTACCGTTGGTATTTCAATCTTGATTTTGTAATCAAGTGTCCATAGTAGTACTTGAATGAATTACCTCTGATTTGATAATTCAGTTCATTAATTCAATAGCATAACCTTCCTACTGATTGCAATTATAGGAACTGGTATTCAGAACTGATGTTTCACAAATAAGAATCCTGTAAACACCTGAATGGCCATGAGTAACCTGGGGCTAAATTTGGAGGTGGGTTGGGACGTAGGAAGGATGACAACATGGTAATCATCTGTATGCATGCGTGTGTCTGCCTGTTGTTGGTTTGCTGCCGTGGCATTTTGCAAGCGGCAGGAACCTTAGAGGTATGTCTACCCACTAAATGTTGAGAAGTTAAAGGAAATCCCTGGCTTATATATGGGTTACTTAAACAAGGAGTTCGAAGAAAATCCGAAGATACTTGGGTACTTTTGTACCTAAGGTGGTGCCGTAAGCGGCGATTTTGTAAACTTTTCACTGCACTCATGTAAGTAAGTGTGACAGTAAACCTAACCATAGTTCTAAAAGGAACATCCGTATCCTGTTTAAGTAAGAGTTAGATCAAGTGATGGGACTAATGTCTTAAAAAATGCATAATTTTAGTTTTGTTATTTATTGGTACCAAAAATTATTCAGTGCATTGATTCTGTGTGTTTTCCACCGCAGTACAGCTCTGAGAATCAATGACTTACACCAGCATAATAAGTTGAACTTCTCTCTTCCAATATATAATATAACGATCACAAAGCAGACCACTAGTCTTTTAATATATGATCTGACCAGGGACTAGTAACTTTTTAAAGTATACAAAGCATCAGATCCAGAAACTTAGTAAGAGAATAAAGCCACAAGATTCCACAGTTTTAAACAAACACCAATGAACTTCATAAAGTTAGAACAGTAATATAATCTACAATTTGCTTTCTAACACCCAGAATTAACATTAGGCAAATAAACAAATCGTGATCAAACATTGCATAAAATACCAAAAGTGACTATGTAGGATCCCATGGATTTCATAGCAAACTTTCCAGATGTATCGTCACTGTGGGGCACCAAATCTTCTTGGCCTTTACAAGTGATTTTTAATTTCTTCTCTTTGAAAGATCTGGTTTCTGAACTCCTTCCAAAGTCATTCTCTAACTGAAGGCCTTGTGACTGCTCATCTTGCAGTTTGTCACCCCTGTCTCTTGACACTGCATCTTACTGGATTCATCTGATGAACTTCATCATCTACTCACTAGAAAAATTCCAACTCCTTAGCCACTTTAAGCAAAAATGCCCCAAACCATGGGCGTTCATGTACCTTAACTTCCCTAACAGTTCTTTGACCAACTCTGGCAAATAGCTTCTAATTTGGATCCAGTAAGCTGCTAAGTGCCTTAGGGCTAGTCACCTTCTGCTCTTAGCTAACTTACTGAATTCAATGACACAATATGATTTTATCTGACTTTTCAGAAGGCCACCTAAACGATTCTTTTCTGCATGAAACTTGCTTCTGTCTCTGTCTTCTTCTCCAATTGCCTGTAACCTTTGAACTGTTCTGAGTAAATCTTGAAATATTTTGAGTGGCTGACTGAATACCTCCCGACAAGACCTGCCCTGCTTGCAAGGTAGAACCACACACAGAACATAGCAACCTGAGTGTGCCCTGAATGTGATAATGTTCACTGTTCTTGCTTACAGCACAAACTGAAGACAAGAAGAATTAGATCATAACAAGGAAAACAGCTTTTCAGATCTTTGAAGATGTGAATAAGCAGTTTGTTAATAAAGTATCCAATTAAATTATTTCCGATAGACCAAAACTTGTTTCTTGTGCAGCTAATTTTAGTAAGATTAGGAATCAAAGTTCAGCTCAGCATGCGCAATAGTTTGCCAATTCCAGCTTTAACAGAATGGTTGATTTGTTAAAGTCACGACATGTAGCAATACTAACGTTGCTGAAACTCTTTCAGAAACGCTATGATGTAACAACAAAACAATTTGTGAAAAAATGAATAAGAAAAAACCATTCAACCTATCTAGGTTCTGGACTTAAATGCTTTTCTCGGACCTGCTGGATCTGTACTGATTGTTTTTTTGGACCTGTGCACCTATTCCCTGCAGTCATTGTTCAGTCTGCAATATATCTATTTTCGTTACTTTTTAAGAGTTTCTTGTGAGGCCTCGTTATCAGCCCTTGATAGGAGTCTGTAAGTTATCCGGAACTGAAAATACTGTAGCCACTTAATAGGATAAGCAACACTTAAAATGGAACAGAACAAGAAGAGGAAAGAAAACAATGCTATGATCTTGTTTAAAAAAAGAAAGAACATGAAAATGGTTAAGTGGAAACTAGAGATTGTTAAACTGAAAAAGTGATAAGTTACGAGACAAAAGGTCCTAAACGAATACTTTGTGTCAGTATTCACCAAAGGGAAGGAATTGGTGGAGGAGGATCTCAGGGAAGGGAGTGACAAATTTCTAAGCCAAGTTGCTATTAAAAAGGAAGAGGCGCTGTGCGTCATAAGTTTTTAAGGCAAATAGGTCCCGGGTCTTGATGGATCTATCCTAGAATATTGAGGCAGGAAAGAGAACAACTTGCTGGAGCATTGACGGACATCTTTGTATGCTGTTTAGCCACAGGTGAGGTCCCTGAAGACTACAGAATAGCCAATGTAGTTCCATTGTTTAAGAAGGATAGCAGGGATAATCCAGGAAATTACAGGTTGATGACCGTCACATCGGTGGTCAGGAAGTTATTGGAAAAGGTTCTCAGGAACAAGATCCATATGCATTTAGAAGAAAACGGACTTATTAATGATAGAGAGCATGTTATTGTGTGGGGGAAGCTGTGCCTCATGGACTTGATTTTTTTTTTGAGGAGGTGACTAAAATGATTGGGAAAAGTGGTTGATGTTGTCTACGTGGACTTCAGTAAAGCCTTTAACAAGGTCCCTCATGGCAGACTGATACAAAAGGTAAAGTCACATGGTATCAGGGTGAGCTGACAAGATGGATACAGAACTGACTTAATCATAAGAGACAGAAGGTAGCAGTGGAAGGATGCTTTTTGGAATGGAGGATTAGGACTAGTGGTGTTCCAAAGGGATCAGTGCCGGGACCTTTGCTGTTCATAGTCTATATAGATGATTTGGAGGAAAATGTAGCTGGTCTAATTAATAAGTTTGTGGACAATACCAAGATTGGTGGAGTTGCGGATATTGAGGATTATTAGAGGATACAGCGGGATTTGGATCAGTTGGAGGCATGGGCAGAAAAATGGCAAATGGATTTTAATCCAGACAAATGTGAAGTGATGCATTTTGGAAAGTCGAGCACAGGTGGAAATTATACAGTGAATGCTGGAACCCTTAGGAGAATTGATGCGCAGAGGGATCTGGGTGTGCAAGTCTACAGATCACTGAAGATGGAAGTGCAGGTCGATAAAGTGATTTTGTAAAAAAAAAAGGCATATGGCATACTTTCCTTCATTGGAAGGGGCATTGATTATAAGGATAGGCAAGTCATGCTGCAGCTTTATAGGATTTTAGTTAGACCATACTTGGAATTTGCATACAGTTCTAGTCACCACAATCCCAGAAGGATGTGGATGCTTTGGAGTAGGTACAGAAAATATTTACCTGGATGTTGCCTGATATAGGGGATTGTAGCTATGAAGAAACATTGGGTAAACTAGGTTTGTTTTCACTGGAATACAAGAGGTTGAGGGGGCAACCTGATAGAAGTTTATAAGACTCTGAATGGAATGGAGAATGTGCAAAGTATGAGGCTTTTTCCCAGCATGGGGCAGTTACTAGGGTGCATAGGTTCAAGGTGCTTGGGGATGGGGGTGCAGTTATTGGGGGTGGAGTTTAAAAGAGACATGCAAGGCAAGCTTTTCACTGAGGGTAGTGAGTTCCTGGAACGCGCTGCCAGAGGGGGCAGAGACAATAGCAATTCAAGAAGCACCTGATGAATACATAAATAGGAAGGAAATAGAGCAATTCGGATCCTGTAAGTGAAGACAGTTTTACTGTGGAAGGGCAAAATGTGTTTGCGCAGGCTTTGAGGTCAAAGGGCCTGATCCTGTGCTGTATTTCTCCTTGTTGTTCTTTAGTCTTTGAGGCACAATGAGAAAATTCAAAAACCCATATAAGACACAGAATGGTTAAGAGTAGATAGATAGAGTCGTTGTTTGTTTCCTCCTCCCATATCCATGATTTGATCCTTTGCAAATGATAATCATAGAATCATAGAAATGGTGCAGCATGGGAAAGGGCCTTTTTTCCCTTTTTTCCCATGCTGATCTAAAGATGACCATATACCCATTCTAACCCTTGCAATATTTGCAATAATTTTCAATCCAGAGGAAGCATTCAAACTCAGATTTGTGTTATTTTGGTACTTACTACCTCCTGATGAGTGTATCCAGCTTTTTTTTTCTTGGTTTTAGATTTTCAGTAGTTGTGGCAGTTAGGTTTTTCTTGTCCATTAATTGACGACGTTGATACTTATTATCTAATATAGGACCATGTATATACAGACCATAAGTTGGCATTTTAATATGTATAAAAAGTTAGATCTACAGGTAGAACATTGTGTGCAGTTCTAGAATCCACATCATGGGAGGGATGTGATTACACTAAAGAAGATGCAGAGGAGCTTTATCTGGATGTTGCCTGGGCTGGAGAGTTTTAGTTATGAAGAGAGATTGGATAGACTGAGGTTATTTAGGTTGGAGCAGATGCTGCTGAGGATGGACATGATCAGGATGATGAAAATTATAAGGAGAGACAGGAACAAACATTTCTGCTTGGTGGAACAATGATAACGTTCGTAGATTTAAGGCAAGAGGGAGGACGTTTAAAGGAGATATGACGATTTGCTTTTTCATCCCGAGGGCATTGGGAATCTAGAACTGACCGCTTGTAAGACCAGTAGAGGCAGACACCCTCATAACATTTAAGTATATAGTTTTGGGCCCTGTATCTAAAGAAGGATGTGCTGTCCTTAGAGGGAGTCTAGAGCAGTCTTACAAGAATGATCGCGGGGAATGAAGGGCTTGTCGTATAAGGTGTGATTGAGGATTCTGGGTCTCTATCTAGTGAAGTTTAGAAGGATGAAGGTGAATCTCATTGACATTTACAGAATACTGAGAGGCCTGAATAGAATGGACATGGAGAAGAGGTTTCTACTAGTGGGAGAGATTAGGGCCTGAGGGAACATCTTCAGTTGAGAGGTGAGATGAGGAGAAATTTCTCCAGCTAGAAGGCAGTGAATCTCTGGAACTCATTGCCAAGGCTGTAGAGGCCAAGTCATTGAGTGTATTCAAGCCAAAGATAGATAGGTTCTTGGTAAAGGGGTCGAAGGTCACAGGGAGAAGGCAGGGAAATGGGTTGAGAAACATGTAGCTATGATTAAATATCAGATTAGACTCAAAGGGCTGAATGGCCTAATTCTGTTCCCGTATCTGATGATCTTATCTCATTTTCTCCATGTCAAACATGTGGCTGGGTATCAGCATGGCTCCCAGCCGATACCAGTGTATTTGTTGAGTATGTGGAACATTCCTTGTTTGAGGCCTACTTGGGCCCCCATCCACACATTTTTCCCTAATATATCTAGGCTGCTTCTTTTCTACATCCGGGAATAGAAAAACCTATCAGTTTTGCTTCCAAATTCCATCCCTTCACCTGATGCATCTTTTCCCTTCCTTGGCTTCACTGTTTCCATTCCTGAGCATATCCTGTCCATGAATATCCATTACAAACTCCTCAATTCCCATTGTTACCTCAACCAAACCTCCCCACATCTGACATCCAGCATGAATTCCATTCCTTTCACCCAGTTTCTTTATCTCCATTGTATCTATTACGATGCTGCCACTTTCCCCAGGCTGCATCTGACATGATCCCCTTTCTCAACCGATGATGTCCCCCTATTATGGTTGACAGGATCTTCAGCCATATCTGATACACTTCTGCCCTCACCCCTTCTCTTCCTTCCTAGAGTGATGATAGGGTTCTGCCTGCTCTTATTTTCCATCCCACAAGGATTGCATTCAAAGGTTCATTCACTGCCTTTTCCGAACAGCTTTTATACTTCAATGTTTAAAAACTCCTAGAGAACTCCAGGGCCAACTCTTCTCTTTTCAGATGCTGCAATTACAATTCAAGTCATTCCTTCCCAAAGTGGTAATTGTTGCCCAAATCTACATCCCTATAGTAGAAGAATTCCAAGATAAAAAAATGTCAAACTGAAATTTAGGTCGTTTATTTACAATTGATTCTATTGTAAAGATTAGTATTTATTTCAGTTTTGAATTTTTTTTTACATATTAAACAAATAACATTGCAAATCTTTAGAATTTAAAAGATTGTTATCTGCAGATTTAAGGTTTATTGCTGTTTTGTAATGCACTGATCTGCAATAGGCAGTTGTGAATGGCTTAGATAATTAAAGAACACATCTTGATAAGGTGACATTGTGAGCAAGAACTTGAAATGTACTGAATTGGACACTGGTCTAATTTTATAGATATTTTTAATCAACCTGTTCAGCTGTTATAACATACCTCTGGAAAAAATGGGACTTGAACCTTCTGGTTATGAGGTAGGGACACTACCACTGCACCACAAGTCCCCTTCGTCTAATTGTATACCCATAATAGAATTGTTTTCCAGTGAATAAATGAGCGATGTGTAGTTTTTTTTTGTTGTTGACATTCTTCAGCAAACCAGTGAGGAGGAATGAATCAACTTCCGTCTTTTCAACCTCCCTGTTTGGCCTTAACAAAGATTTAAGATCATTTATCAAGAGGTGATTGCTCTCTGCAATTAAAATGTAGTTAACTAATTTCCTTTATAACAGTATGGAGTCAATTATAAGGTTTCCTTGAGTGAAAAGAAGATTGATTTTATTATTTGCTAAACCTGAGAAAAATGAATACAGATGTGATATTAAACGTCCATACAGGCAGGAAGTTGAAAAAGGTCTACTACCAGAGAAGAATGACAGGAATATACAGTTTAAAATCCTTATTGTATCCTTGAGATATACGTTTTTAACCTGAGATCATGGTTGTGTAGTTGTTGTGTTGAATCATCAGCATCAATGAATAGTTCAGTTGTCCTCTAAGTCCTCAGTCTTCTGATGTTTCTTTTTAACCTGTCTTGTTGAATGATTTTGCGTCTTAAGAAATAGCTGGAGTAAATAGCTAGGTATTTTCCAAACTTCTTCTGTTTTCGGTTCTGCAGCCACAAAATAGCCATCATCTTTACTCTGCCAAAAGCAACTGCTTGAAATAAACGCCGGTTCTGATTATTTCCATGTCTGAGATCATTGCTTCCAAGCTTGATAATTGTAAGTAATTTTTTCATCTCCAATATCTGAAAAGTCTCATCCATGGCTTCTGATTGGCCAACAGCTTTCTCTAGGCAAGTCACCCGTCTCCATTGTTTTGATACCAGATCAAGGCCCACTACTGACTTCATGACTTTCTCGTTGGCACGTGGCTTGGCAGGACTTCCTGAAAAAAGCAGCAAAAGTATCTCACCAGCTTCTCAGCCGGTGGGGAAGACTCCCTGACACCCCAACAAGGCTTTGCCAGTGAAAACAAAAGATCTGGATCTGAATAATAGAACAGCTGCTATCTGAAAGCAAAAATCAAGATTAAAAACAAAGCTATGATGTGGAATAAAGGGTTAACTACATCTTTTACACTAGGAATAGCAAGCTGAGCAGGTCCATAAAGAGCTATGCCAGACTGACGTCAGAACATATCTAACTAGAGCCTGAGCCACTAGCTTTCCAGAAGATGCTCTCTCTGGTAGTTATATTCAATAATGCCTGTTAATGTTCACTCCCCTGAGTATAAACCTGATCTTAAGTCTGTTAATGCTGATACATCTGAGTACAGCCTTGATCTTGCTATAAGTTTACAGCATGCGTTATAATGTGCACCTGCTGTCTTTGCCCTTCAAATGATAGGGGTCATGGGTTTGGAAAGTGTTGTTGAAAGAGTCATGATGAGTTGTTGCATTGTGTTTTGTAGATGATACACCTTGTTGCCTCTGTGCATCTATGATGGAGGCAGTGAATGTTGAAGGTGTTAAATTGATTAAGTTGGATGTTTTTTCCTGAATGGTGTTGAGTTCCTTGCGTGATTTTTGGAATTGTATCATCCAGGTAAGTGGAGAGTATTGACACGCTGATGTATCAGAGCTGCAGGACTTACCTTTATTGCAGCTGAAGGTCACAGCTGAGAAATGGGAGAGTTCTGCTGTTAGGATATGTCAACAAACAGAATCCCAGAAACATGAGTAAACAGTCCTCTTCCAATTCATTCACACTTATATTTTTAAAAATCTTTAGACAATGAGGGCACTGGAAACTGCCACCCTGTAAAGGTATCATGGGCAGAGATCAGAACGACTAGAAACATCACGTGCATTCGTTGTATGACTCAGTCAATGAGGAATTAGTTGTCCGCAGCCTGCTGAATGCTTCACAACTTATCAATGCAAGGAGATCTTATCATGTGGCTTGAAGATTAGGACCATAGTAGCAGTAGATAGTAAATGTGACAATGAGAAATTAGGTACTGAAATAGCAATGCAGCATAGATGCTAGACACTAATTCAAAGTGCCTTATCAAGGTTGTATAGCTTCATACTTTTGTTTTAAGAGCCAGAAAAATGGGAGTACAGGTCAATCATTTAGCATACTGAGTTTGTTCTTTAATTCATGGTTGACCTGAAACCCAACTCCATATACTCAGTTTTGTCTGTTAACCTCAACACCACCTCTGGATCACAGGTCTATCAACCTCACTTCTAAAATTAAGAATGGCTCCAGTATTAAATAAAACTAAGAGAATACCAGCCTTTGTTTGAAGAACTGTTTCCAAATTTTGGTCTTCATAGGTCCAGTATGATTTTTTTTTTAACTGTGTCCCTTGGTCCTAGAGTCTCCAACTGGCAGACGTAGTTTCTTCTAATCTAACTGATCTGTTCCCGTTCATACTTTAAATTTCAAGGAAATCATCTCTTAACATTTTAAACTCCCTGCAACATACCATTAGTTTGTTTAATCTCCTCTTATGGCTTTACTCTGAGTCCATACATCATTCTAGTCAGTCTGCAAAACACATCCTCCAAAATCAATGTACCTTGCTATGGTATGGTGATCAGATCTACTCAGTGTTTCATGAGAGATCGAACCAGGTCTTTTTGTGTAGCTGAAACACTAGTTCTACCTCTTGTATTCCAGCCCTCTTGAAATGAAGTCCAGAGTCCCATAAATTTTTTCAGAGATAGTAGGAACTGCAGATGCTGGAGAATCTGAGATAACAGGGTGTAGAGCTGGATGAACACAGCAGGCCAAGCAGCATCAGAGGAGCAGGAAGGCTGACGTTTTGGGCCTAGACCCTTCT
>JAHRHZ010000218.1:2266782-2307605 GCA_024137785.1 Ginglymostoma cirratum
TGGCCTGCTGTGTTCATCCAGCTCAACACCTTGTTATCCCATTAATTTTTGATAGTTTCAGTTCTTGATATTTTTATAATGTGGATTGTCAAGTCTCTTTAGACCTCCACAGTTTGTAACTTTTCACTAGTTACGAAGTTCCCTGTTTTATCATCTCATTGCTGCCTGTCTTAATGACATGAACAAACTTGTTATTACATTGCCATATAATATCCTGGGAAAGGTTCAAAAACACAAAACAAAAGAGCAACAAGGGAAGCAAAAATCTCTGGAGAACACTTCCCCAACTCTCAACCCACCTCAGAACATAACATATTGTACGCTAGCTGATGACCTACTTTCCTTCAATATGATCACAGCGGGTCAGGCAGTATCCATGGAGACAGAGAGCAAGCCAACGTTTCAAGTCTGAATGACTCTGAAGAAGAGTTTTACGTCATGTCTGATGAAGAGTCATCTGGACTCTAAACGTGAGCTTGCCCAGTCTCCATTGATGCTGCCTGACCCACTGTGATCTCCAGCATTTGTTGTTTTCAGTACAGATTCCAGCATCTGCAGTCATTTGTTCCTTCAATATGATGTCACCTCTTCCCTCTGAATGGCTTGCAGAGAATTCAGTACACATCATAGGAGGTGACTATTCATGCCACAGCCTCACTACGCTCTTTAACCTAGAATCTAAAATCTCGCCTATTCCTACTTCTTAGTTTAAGCCCATATTTAACTCTGTCAGAGGAACACTTGCATTTCCCTGGTCTGTTAACCTGATGTAATTTGAGGCAGCAAACAGTTTGGCATTTAATTATTTTGTACACCATTATGTTTAATTTTCTTTTAGTTGGCACAATGTTTCCCCTTTGTGATAATTATTTATTTTTGACACGAGATACCTAATCATCCACTACTTAAATGGAAGAGCTGTATGGTTTGCTTGCTGAATTTCACTGGGCCCCTGGAAAAATCCAGATGCTCAGAGACGCATGTAACTGGAAGCAAACTTCGTTATTTATGTTTAAATTATTTTTATAAACTTTGGATTTCTGTTAAGTGTCAATTGCATCTTATGCTGGCACTGATAATACCTATATCTCCACGATGAGATTTGAATTGTCTTTCGTCTAAATCAGCCATGTTTGTTTTTTCTTTTAAACAAACTGGTCTGGCTCATTTTACAGTTCACCTACTGTCACGTAGATTTAATGTGTTGAATGTACTATTATCTTGAGGTTAGTCACCTATTCCAATACCTACCAAAGAATGTCACCACTGTTGGGTGGTTCCTCAAAATACACACAGTTCTGACTGAGAGAAAAGAGTTTTGAACATTTATGAAGTTTATGAATCCAACTCTCAAAATTTATCCTTTGAGATCTTTCTGCATGATGAAGCCAGGCAAGAGAACATCTTTAAAGTAAGAGTGCAGTAATCTTTGCAGATACGAGAGATATTTGTATTGTACTGTGCGCATTGCTTATGCAATGGAATGTACTATATCTCGAGTATGTATTATAGGTTTACTGGGATGTTTTACCAATTTAAGGTGCTATATAATTAACAGTTGTTTTTACTGTTAACTATTTTCATTTTTAAAGGGGTACTGTCTGGTCAAGTTTTTAGATCCTGCTGCAAAAGTAGGAAGTGCGCTTGATCGCTTGTCAACAAGTGCCTGACTTGGAATTGCTACTGCCACATCCTGCTCCCCGAAGCATTTAAATTAATTTGTGCGTCCTCCTCAACATAATGATTATTAAATAAGAGTAACGACTCACATTTCTTAACTGCTTATGTAGGTGATTACAGGTTACCATGTCATGATAGCCTGTTTGCAAACTCAATCTTAGCAGCTGTTTATGTTTCTAATTCTATGAAAGCAATCAAAAAAAGCATGCAGCATAATCCAGCATTAAAGGATTAACTGCATATGAAGGTTTTTTTTATTTTGAACATTTGTGGCAATTTTTATCATATTGGCTTAAAAGCAGACCTGTTGATCTTAAAACTTTCTTCCTGATCTCTTTACAGCTTCATTATGTTTGCATTCCTATTGCACCAGGTGCTTTTTATGTTTGGAGGGGAAATAGCAGCTGGCAATCTGCGTTGTTACTTTCTTCTCCCTAACTCCCTCAAGTGGGAAAAACAACTCCTGGTCACTTGCTAACATGGCTTTCTGCAATGTTCTGCTGTCTGTTCTATAATGATACCACTGAGTAAACAGTTGTCTTCAGTTCCCCAGTGCTATTTCAGCTGTTTACATGATTCCTAACTGGAAAAGGCAATTAATTGTCATTATTGTTTCTTGAAAGGACATATTTTAATTTAGCTCTGGGAAATAAGAAGGAGAGAGGAGTGGTTAACCAATTTGCTGAGTAACTAATCCAAAACAACATTTACTCATATTCTAAATAGCAACAACATTGAAAGTCAGGGTGAAATGATTGGAATCCCTCTTGTTGGCGATGGTCACTGATTGGTATATGTGTGGCATGAATGTTGTTTGACACCTATGAATTCAAGCCTGAATGTTATCCTTGCTGAATGAGGACATGAATTGCATAATTACCTGAGGAGGTGCAAATTAAAGTGAACACTGTGGAATCCTCTCCAAATAATGATGGAGGGAGTATCATTGATAAAGCAACAGAAGATGGTTGAGCATGGGAAAGTTCCCTCAAGTATTCCTGCTGTGATCTGGGGGCTGAGGTGAATGGGCTCCAACAGCTAACAACCAGAGCATTTGTTTCTGTATTAGTAATGATTTCTGCTAATGAGAGATTTCTATATGAGTTCCATTGATTTCAATTTTACCACGGCTTCTAGATGTCACATTTTGTTTAATGCTGCTTTGATATGTCTCTCAGCTCATCTTTGGTCTCGTAACTAGGGTTTCCCCATCCCTTGAACCATCAGCTATTCAAAATACATCCTCAATAAGTGTCAAGTTATTTTGCTTTTAAAAAGTGTAACAGTCCTTCAGCAAGGGTCACTGGAGTCGAAATGTTAACTCTGCTTATCTCACTACAGATGCAGCCAGACCTGCTGAGTTTTTTTCAGTAGTTTTTGTTTCAGTAATCCTTCAATACTCCTTATCATTCAAAGCAATTCTTTTCCCATTTCAATTCACAATTAAAAATACAGAAAATAAAAAAAGTACAGTTTCAGTGTCTTTGGGCTGGAAGGTTAAGGAATAACGAAGTATTTTGTATGCAGGTGCTCAGGCAGTAGTGGCCCAAGGCTAAATTGAGGACCAGGAGGAAAACTTCTTCACAGAAATGATGAAGCTTCCACCTTTCTGAATCTTCTTCAATCGCATCGTCATCGCTACTGATTAGAACTTGTGTAGTCCGCCAAATGATTACTGCACCACCTTAAAACAGGTCCCAGTGAACTTTGCTGCCATCCTAATCAGAGCAGTATGGTCATTCCTTCATTTATAGGACATTATTGCTCAATTTCTAATAAGCAGAGTGGCAAAATTTGTTCGTCTGCACTTAGCAAAGCTGTTTGGAGTAGGATTCAAACCCCTTTGACTTAAAAACAAGAATGATGTTACTACAGCAAAAGCTCACTTTAGAAAATAATCTCTGGTTAAAACTCTTAAAATAGGAGTCATCAGTTGACACAGATTAACATTGAATGTGAACATAATCCAGTATTCAAGATTTTCTGCTCTGATGCTATTACTGGATGCCATTCTTCTGTAAACTTGCTATTGAAATAGACGCAAATATTACTGTAAACAATGTTACAACCCTGTGGGTATCTGTAAACACAACATTTTTGTAAGTGTTTTTTTTTGTAACTTTTATCATAGAAATCAGACTTGCCAAAACAAGAACATAAATTAACAAGCAAATCAAAGTTGATACAAACCATAAAGTTATACAACAATATAACCAAGATTACCTCTCAGAGTTAGTAGGCAGTAAGTCCTGCCTGTTTGGTCTCAGTTTTAATCACACAGTTTTTCCATGCAGAAGTCTCCCCTTCGAGGACTTGCTGCCAGCTCTGCATGGGCAGCACCTTTCATGTAAACAGAATTCTGCCAACACAATCTTCCCCTATTTAGCACACTTCTTTTTAGGAGCCTTCTTTGCTCTCAGATCAGATTGATTGATTGCGCAGGCATGGATCAACAAGAAGTGCCTTTACTTCCACATGGAATAGGTAATTCTGTTCGAAGAAAGAGCGGCAGCATACCCAAATGTCCTTTCCAGTCACTGAGTCCACTGACCTAACTCTGCTTGATGACCACCACTTTTCTTCTGTTTCGTCCTCACATATGGCGCGGTGATAGCCGAGTGGTGTTACCACTGGATTGTTTATCCAGAGACCCAGGAGATGGCGGAATTTGAATTCATTAAAAAATTCTGGAATTGAGAGTCTGATGATGACCATTGCTGATTGTTGGAAAAACCCATCTGGTTCACTAATTTCCTTTAGGGAAGGAAACTGCCCTCCCAGATTTCTGAAGAAGGGTCTAGGCCCAAAACGTCAGCCTTCCTACTCCTCTGATGCTGCTTGGCCTGCTGTGTTCATCCAGCTCTACAGCATGTTATCTCAGATTCTCCAGCATCTTCTGTTCCTACTATCTCTGAAACTGCCATCCCTACCAAGTCTGGCCTACTTGTAACTCCAGGTCCACAACAATGTGGTTGACTCTTAACTGCCCTCTGGGCAATTAGGGATGGGCGACAAATGCTGGCCCAGCTGGTGATGCCCTCATCCCATAAATGAATAAAAATAAATCTGCCTGCCACGCTGCTTCTGCAATTTAACTGCCTCCTTGTTGGTAATGCTTCCAAGTGTATTATAATTATTACCTTTACATGTGATACAAACTTTTAAGATCCTTTTCAAACATTTCTAACAAATAAGTGTAGATTTCTGAAATATTTTAAAGTAATGACATATTTCGGCCTCATATTCATTGACTCATACATCGACTCATACAATGCAGAATAGGCCCATGGAACCCTATACTCATCCAACTTTCTTGTATTTAGCCCATGGCCTTCAATGCCAATGACATTCAAGTGCTCACCAAATACTTTTTAAGAGGTTGAGGCTTTTTGCCTCTACTGCCCTCCCAGACAGTACATTCCAGATTCCCATTGTCCTCTTGGTTGGGGGCCGGGGGGAGGGAAGAAATCCTCAAATCCTCCTGCCCTTCAATGTAAAATCATTCTCCTTCATTATTGACCCTTCAGCTAAGGGGAACAGCAGCTTCCTATCTCCTCTTAATCTTACACACCTTAATCAGGTAACCCCTGAAACTTCTCTGCTAATCCAAGTTTATCCAGCCTTTCTTAATAGATAAAATGCTCCATCCCAGGCAAAATCGTGATGAATTTTCTCTGTGTCCCTCCAGTGCAATCATACTATTCCAACCAGAACTGCACATCAGATTCCAGCTGTGGCCTGAACAATGTTCTGCACAGTCCAATGTAACCTCCCTATTCTTATGCCAGTCCTGAAGAAGGGTAATACCTGAAACGTTGACTGCTCCTTTCCTCCGGACGCTCGCCTGCTGTGTTCTTCCAGCCTCCTGTTTACTGACCTTGGATTCCAGAATCTGCAGTTTTTTTTTGTCTCTCCTTGTTCTTATAATCTTTGTCAAGGCTGATAAAAGCAAGTGTCTATGCGTTCTTCGTTTCCTTATTAACTGTCCAGCTGCCTTCAGGTGTCTGTGAACAAGCAATTCCTCTGAGCTTCCTGATGTCCTGCCGTTCATAGAGTTTTCCCTCATATCTTTCTTTTCCAATGTGCATCACCTCACACTTAGCAGAGTTAAATTCCATCTGCCACAATCTGTTCAACCTGTCTAAAACTTCCTTTAACCTAAGATCTTCGTCCTCATTATGAACCATTTAGCCAGCCTTCACGTCATCCACAGACTTACTTATCATTACCTCCACGTTCTCATACATACAGAAACAATAAGGGATCCAGCACTAATGCCCCTGGTGCACCACTGATCACTGACCGCCAGTCACACACGTAGCCATTTGCAACCTCACTCTTCCATCTACCATTCAGCCAATTTCGGATCTAACTAACCAAGTTAGCCTAGATCCCAAAACAAATGTGCATTTCTTTGAGCCCAATTCTGAATTATTCTCTGTTTTATATTTTGTTAAAGATATATTTCTTATAAAGTTCAGCATTCATGACAGTAAATAAGAGTAGTAAACAATTCTGATCATTCCAAAGAAAAATCCTTTCAGATGTTGATCAATCTGCTGTGTATTTCAGATTTAGAATCTTCCAGATTTTGTTGAATTTTCTATTATTTTTGTGTTTCTTTTCACATACAATTAGTCTGATTCATAGTCTTTTGTTCTAATAGGACTACAGAGTCAATATATTCCTGAGACAGAAATGGAATGATCCTCGACTTAAACTGCCAACTGATTTTAAAGGTTCAGATACGCTGACTGTGGATCCCAAAATGTTTAAATGCTTATGGAAACCTGATTTGTTCTTTGCAAATGAAAAGAATGCAAATTTTCATGATGTAACACAAGATAACATCCTTCTCTTTATATTCCGCAATGGTGATGTACTGCTGAGCATGAGGTATGAGAAAATCTACAACTACTACAGAAGAAGCCTTTGCTGAAAATTTTTAATATTGATAACTGATAAAACTGGATAATGTTTTCCATTTTCTTTGATATTTCAGGTTGTCAATAACTCTTTCATGCCCACTTGACTTGACGCTGTTTCCCATGGATACACAACACTGCAAGATTCAACTGGAAAGCTGTATGTTTCTTGGACATCTGCTGTAAGATAGATGTATGGGTGTTTTGACTTGCAAACAGCTGTTGTTTACATCTCGTTAGTTAACATAACATTTTTTATGTGATGCCTCATTGAAAAACCAAGTAATTTTGTCATTCTGGTAAAAGAACATCTCAGCCAAAAGGGCTAATATTTATTCTTACTGTGGTAACATTGAATTGGTCATCTTCATTGGAACTGATTATTGGTCACGGTGTATAACTGTTAGATGATCTGTACGTTCATGTGAAAAAAGCCCATAATCACACCAAGTTCCTGACACTAATCAGTTTAGTCACCCCAGTAGTGAGGATTTGCAAGTAGGTGTCAGATGAGGACTGAATTAGGTTTGACTTTGATATTGCTTTCAGAATTTATTATGTAGACTGAAGCATCGGGAAGAATAACTAGGGCAAGGTACCCCACAAATTGTACCTTTTTTTTAAAATAGGGTGGCATTCGGGAGAATTTTCTACTTTGTTGCTTATATCTTTGTATGGAGTTCTATTCAATAAATAAGAGAGAGTTCGAGCACAAAGAAGGTATAGATTTATCATGGCAATGCTGCTGATGTGGACATGAGACGTTGAAAAAGTTAGTTGATATAATGCTACACAAGAGTGGAAGCAAAATTGGCTGAGTGAAAGGAAACAGTATTGCTTGCCTAATGGATGCTTTTCAAACAAGAGGAAATTTTGCAGTTGTTGTCTCTAGAGGTTGGTATTGGGACCTTTGATCTTTTTGAAATATATAAATGTAGAACTTGATGTAAAGGACACAATTTCAAAATTTGCAAATGACATGTAAGTTAAAAGCATTGTAAACTTTGAACAGGATAGTACAGCACTTCCAAAGGATGTAGACAAGCTGGTGAAATGAGCAGCAAATGAAATTCAGTGCAGAGCAGTGTGAAGGAATTCATTTTGATAAAAAAAAGAGACAATTTTAAATAAAGTGACAATTTCAAAGGGGATAGAGGAGCAGGGGAACCTGGGTGTTAGTGTGTATAAGTCAGGTAATCAAACATTTGGCAATGCTCCTTTAAAAATGACAGGCTCTTGCTTATGGAAAACTATTGTCAGGATCCTTTTACAGTGTTTTGTGTTATTCACTCGTGGGATGTGGCTGTCACTGGCTGGCCAGCGTTTATTGCCTGTCGTGTGCAGTTCTTGATGAGCTACCTTGTTGAGGCACTGGATTCCATACGCTCTAGGTAGACACACAATACCCTTAGGTAGGGAATTCCAGGATTTTGACCCAGCAACAGGAAAGAATGGCGATATATTTCCAAGTCAGCATGGTGAGTGGGTTGGAGGGGAACTTGCAGGTGGTTGTATCTGCTGCCTTTGTCCTTTTGGATGGAAATTGCCATGTGTTTGGAAGGTGCTGACTAAGGATCTTTGGTGAGTTTTTGCAGTGCTTCTTGTTAATAGTACACACTGCCGCTACTGTGTATCATTGATGGAGGGAGTGAATGCTTGTGAATGTGGTGCCACTCGAGCAGGTTGCTTTGTCAAGCTTGTTGAGTGTGTTGGAGGTGCACCCATCCAGACAAGTGAGCAGTATGTCATCACATTCCTCACCTTCTTGCCTTGTTGATGCTAAGCAGGCTTTGTGGAATGAGGAGGTGAGTTATGTGGCAAGGAGTTTCTGGCCGATGGTAATCCCTAGGGTGTTGATAACAGGGTATTAATGATGGTGACACCTTTCAATATCAAGGAGTGGAGGTTAGTTTGTCTCTTATTGGAGATGGTCATTGCCTGGTATTTGTGCAAATGTTACTTACATTTGTCAACCCAAGCCAGGATAATGTCCAGGTTTTGTTGCTTCAGTATCTGAGGAGTCAAGAATGGTGCTGAACTTGTACAGTCATTGGCGAACGTACCCACTTATGACTTTACAGTGAACCAGAGGTCATTGATGAAGCAACTGAAGATGGTTGGGGCTTGGACATTACCCAGAGGAACTCCTGTAAAGATGATCGGGAGCTGAAAACAGTGATCTCGAATAAGCCCTTGATACTCCTTGATTCCAGATTTGCTAGGGCTCCACAGTGCCACACTTGGTCAAATGTAACCTTGATGTCAAGGGCTGTCACTCTCACCTTACACTAGAATTCACCTCTTTTTTTTTTCATGTTTGAACCGAGGCTGTGATGAGGTCAGGAGGTCAGTGGCCCTGTTGACAGGGCCTATAGCCTTTGCAGTATCCAGTGCTTCCAACTATTTCTTGAAGTCGCATGGTGTGAATCAAATTGGCTGAAGTTGGTATATGTGATACTGGGGCCGCTGGAGGAAGCCACGATGGACCATCCACTACACACTTAATGCTGAAGATTGCTACAAATACTTCAGCCTTATGTTTTGCAGTGACATCTTGGGCTCTTCCATCATTGAGGATGCTGATATTTGTGGAGCCTTCTCCTCCAGTGAGTTGTTTTAATTGTCTACCACCATTCTCGACTGGATGTGACAGAGTTGCAGAGCTTAGATCCCATCCATTGGTTGTAGGATCACTTAGCTCTGTCTGTCACTTACTGTTTATGCTGTTCGGCAGCAAGTAGTCCTGTTTGGTAGCTTCACCAGGTTGACACCTCATTTAGGCATGCCTGCTGCTGCTGCTCCTGGCATGCTATCTTGCACTCTCCTTTGAGTTAGGATTGATGGTAATGGTTGAATAGGGGATATGCTGGATCATGAGGTTGCCGATCATGCTGGAGTACAAATCTACTGTTGACAGCTGACAGCATCGAGTTCCTTCATACGTTCAAAATCTATCACATTTACCACAGTAACAGTGTCACACAACATGATGGAAGTTATTCTCAATGTGGTGGTGGGCCTTTGCTTCCACAAGGACTGTGCAGTGGTCACTCTTGCCAATACTGTCATGGTCAGATGCATCTGTAGCAGGCAGATTAGTAAGAATGGGGTCAAATATGTTTCTCCCTCTTGTTGGCTCTCTGACCACCTGCTACAGACCCAGCCTAGGAACTATGTCCTTATTGAGGCATTCAAAATCATCCTAATGTCACCTCCTAATCTTCTTTGCTCTAAGGAGAATAATCCAATCTCTCTAATCTTTCCTTGTATCTAAATTTTGTCATTCTAGGTATCATTCTGGTAAAACTCCTTTGCGATCTATCCAGGGCTTTAACTTCCTTCCTTAAATAATGTGCCCAGAACTGAACGCAATACTACAAATGTGGTTTGACCAGTTATTTGGAGGGGATCCTGTAGGCATACTGTTTCAACTTACCTGGTCACCTTCAGAGAATCATGCATGTGAACTCTGAAGTCCCTCCGCTTCTGTGCTCCCCTCAAAGTTGTTAGTGCTGGTGCAGGTAAGGGAACGATGGTGTGGTGCTGCAAGGGAGTGAAAAGGCAACACAGAGACCTTGCAGGGTTACTAGTCCATGGAACTGAATGAGTGAGAGCATGTGAGGGCAGATGCTGCATGCAATTATGAAAGACGTAGAGCTTCGCCTTTATGGTAGGTAGGAACAGTAGTAAAAATAGGGTGAGTGAGGGGTAGCAGACTGACCCCTTAATGCTGGTGGAATGGAGAAGATCACTGATCTTCTTCCATAAGTCTGCTGGAAATTCCTCCAGACAGCTGAGACCTGCAATGACCCACATGAAATCTTGGACCATGCCGCTAGGGTCTGATAGGATGGCCTCCTCTGTTGGTACAGGGGAATGGAACATTCAAGCTATGCACCACCCTATTTACCAGGACCTCCAATAACCTGCCCACAAAGCAGAGTGCAAATTTCCTCCTGTCTAATTAGTGCAGGGCAGCTGTGGGCTCACAGTGCTCACCGTGTACACAGCAGCCTTTTAAAGATGGAATTGGCAAAAGTGATGGTCTATTTTGAAATATCCTGGCAGTGGCAAGTTCTTCCAAGTACGGTGACTGGTAGAATCCAGCTAGCATCAGAGATGAGGAGTACCGTGGGGGAGTGGCAGGTTGTCAATGAAACCAGTTTGGGATGGTGGTGTGAGAAAACTCACTGAGCCTTACAGAGAGCATCTGCGCTCTGTACGTGAGAAACGACAATACTTTCTGGTCGCCAACCATTTTAACTTCCCCCCCCCCCCCACCCCCACTCCACCCCACGGATGACATGTCCATCCTGAGCCTCCACAATGATGCCACCCGCAAACTGAAGGAGCAGCACCTCATATTCTGCCTTGGGAGCCTACAGCCCAATGGCCTAAACATGGAATTTACCAGTTTTAAAATCTCCCCACCTCCGGCCTCGTCCCATGTCTAACCCTCCTCCTCATCCCTGCCTCCTTGACCTGACACAATCTTCTCTTCCACCTATCCACCCCACCATCCTACTGAGCAATCCCCACCACTCCCTACCTGCACTCACCTATCACCACCCCACTTACCTTCCCCAGCCCTACCCCTCCTCTCTGTCTTTGTTTCCCAGCTCCCTTCCCCCCTCCCCATTTCTGAAGAAGGATCCTGACCTGAAACATCAACTTTCCTGCTCCTCTGATGCTGTCTGGCCTGCTGTGTTCCTCCAGCTCCACATTGTGGTGTCATTAAGCCTTGTGTAGCCTGTCCATGAAATGCAACAAAACTCATATATTGCCAACATGTGACAAGATTCAGAACTTAAAGTATTTAAGCAAGCCTGTGAACTGATCTAGGTGCCCCTGAGGCACTGTAGTTCCTGAATCCCACCCTATTTATGTAAATTTGTATTAACTCCAGAATTAGGTTCATGAAATAAACATAGGCAGGGATGAGCAGGAATCTCTTTCTCCCCTTCTTCTCAACAAGAATACCAAGACTCTAAATAAAATCAAATTAATGCTGGTTCTGGAAACAGTCAGCAGATCTGGCAGCACCTGTGTAGAGTCAGTACCTGAGTCAAGTATGACTGTGCTGAAGACGCGATGTATTTGACTCAACTCTCCACTGATGCTGCCAAACTTGCTGATTATTTCCAGCAGTATCTCTTTTTATTTTATGTAAGAACATCATGGTTACTGATAATATATTAGATTTCCAATAGATGCACCTACTTCATCAATTACATTCATTTCTTTTTCTTTTTCTTTTGCAGTTGGCTATACTACAGACGACCTTCGATTCATCTGGCAGTCTAAAGACCCTGTTCAGATGGAGCAAATTGCATTGCCACAGTTTGATATTAAGCAAGAAGATATTGAGTATGGAAACTGCACAAAGTATTATAAGGGCACTGGTGAGAATTATTGACATTAGAATTACATGCTACATTTCGTACACTCTTCAAGATATAGGCTTTGCATTAAGACTACATTACTCAAGTCTCTGTTTTGAGGTGCAATGTGGTTTCAGCATGTTACATAGAATATTTTCTAATCTGAGCAACTGAAGTTAAAATCCACTTGCAACAGAAGAGAAACATGCTGTTAGTTTAAACATTTTCAGATTGTTAGAAGAAATATATGAGCACATCCAGACTGAGCTGGAACAGGCGTTCTTTATGATCAAATTTCAGCTTGTTTTGATGTTCAGTTTTCCTCAGACAGTTCAAATATACATAAAAGGCCTCATCAAAGGCCTGAATTCATCTTGTGTAAATACTTGCTGGGAAACCTGTTTGCATCCAATTCCTTTGCCTAATATTTTACTTGAGACATTAAAGTAAACAGGTTAATGGCTCCATTAAAAAAGTAGCCTAGAGAATTGTATAAACATCTGCCAAGTACTTGTATGATAATAGTTGCACATCGTTTCAAAGCTGCAGCAATTTTAGGGAGAGATTCTTTCCCCCAACTAAACTGGTTAAAGATGAAATGAATGCCTATTTTGTCCTTGTCAAGAAGTGTAAGGAATTTTTTTTCACATGCTTTTTCACATTTTCTCACTGTACCCTCCCAGCTCCAATGTCCATGTGTGTAAGATTTTCTGGAGCATACTGTTCAAGCTGTGGTAACCAATACAGGCTCCAAAAACTTTGATTCTTTAGAAACCTTCAATGGTTAGATGATTGACAAAATACAAATGAGGAAGTGTTTACTGCAGTCAAGAAATTCCTATATAAAACCACTGGGACCTTTTTATTCTAATTTTCCAAAATGCTACTAGAAATATAATTACCTTTTCTTCAGAGGAGTTCAGAAGTGTGGTATTCTTGCTCCATCTTTGTGCTTCAGTTCAGTAATGTTTTAGGGAATTTCAACTAATAGCAGAAAGTGATTAGTGGCATATAATAAGCTTAGTGTTACATTGAACTAAAGTGATTCTATGTTTTATGTGCTTACTACAAAGACAAGTACTGATGAGAAATGTATATTGTTTAAACTGTAAGAGTGTGACTTCACTCTTTTTCCACCCCTTGTCTGACCATAACAGAAGTGTATTTTTTCAAAAAAAGATATATTTGCCAATTCAGTAAATCTTTAACTGTTTATCTGCCGTGACTATAGAAGAATCAGATTTTGTTGAGGTTTTAAAAAGAATAATATTTAACATTGAGGGATGAACTGATTCCTTTTCCTGTCCCATTCCTCCACAACAAAGTCTGAGTTTACAAAGGGAGAAGAAATATTACTATCAGACTGTGTATATGTAGCTCAATACTAGAAGCAGGTCAGGCAAGTTCCTTAAGTAACAAATAAAGACCTAGATTATTGCAAGCAAAAATCTCTCAATCAAAGATGTAAAGATTATTAACAAAAGGTTTAAACAGTATAAATATATATACATTAATCCACCATCTTGAAATATAATGTGCACACATACAAGAAAAAAATTCCAATCTGAGAAAACAAAATGGCGCAGTGTTACAATAACTGCGCTGGGGCCAAGTAACAGTTAGATTCAGAAAAGACAAATTATTCATACAGTGTCCCAAATGATGGTTTGCATCTGTAGTCACTTTCCACACAAGCTGTTAATATTGGGATTTCCATTTTAGTATTAATTAAATGAGCAGTAAGTGCAGTTGGCTAGCAGCAGAGGAACAGATTAGTTATAGCGCCAAGTTGTTCATTTTATGTGGCATTTTTGAAACAATGTAATTTATGTAGACTAACAAGGTCTTAGCACTAATCCCAGGGCTATTGAACTCCATACCTTCCTCATGGAAAGGTCTTCTAAGGAGAAGACTTGGCTGTGAACGGCAATATCTCATAACTGTTTGGACGAATATTATGTATTTTGAACAATTGTGGCAGGAACATTAATAGGAGAGCTAACCTGCTGTTCTGACTTCACAACACACAATATTCTGAAGGATGATCAGTTAGTTATTTAGTTTTCATATTTCCAAATGATATTGCCATAGACATTTTCAATGTTGTTATAGACAGCTACCTACCATTTTATTGGCTCTAAATGCTGATGGGTTTGATTAATTCAGTTGGCTGGAGTGGTGGGTAGAAGTGCAGATGGACACCAACAGCATGGGTTCAATTCCACATCAGCTGAGGTTACCACGGAAGTCCCATCTTCTTCTCAATCTTACCTCTTTTATCTGAGGAAAGGTAACCCTGAAGTTAAACTCCCCATGTGTTATGTCTCTCTAGTGAGAGAGCAGCGCTATAGTCCTCTGGGATTATGGTGACTTTACTTTCTTATATGCTTATGGTGACAAAATAAGTGCCAGAATCATCATAATTCAGAGGCATAGAACGGTTGCAGAACCAAAATAGGCCATTCAGCCCGATGTGCCTCTTGTAGCCCTCTGAAGGAGCAAATAATTAAGTGCCACTTCTCTGCCTCTCCTCTGATTTCTTTTTTCTTTTCAAATCCCTAATAACGTTATCTATACCATGCTCTGGAACTGAAAGTCTAACCATTCACTGCACGATAAGGTTGCTCCTCACATTTTTTTTGCCAGTGAACTTGAATCTGTGCTGCAGCGGTCAGACAGCATCCAAGGAGCAGGTAAATCAACATTTTTGGTTTGAAACCCTTCAGGAATGAAGAAGGGTTTTGGCCTGAAACATTGACTTACCTGCTCCTCAGATGCTGTCTGACCTGCTGTACTTTTCCAGACTCGTACCTATAGACGCTGGCTTCCAGCATCTGCAGTCCTTATTGTCTCCAAGTCTTTGAATCTGTACCATCTGTTCTTGAACCTTCCACAAATAGTAACAGTTTTCCACATCCCTGGAACAATTCTTGTGAATCTTTTCCACTTTTTTTTTTTATATACTTCACAACTTCGTTAAAGAGTGGGGCCCAGAATTGAGCACTATGTGTTATTGAGGCTGAACCAGTCCTTCATATAGGTCTGGAGTAACTACAAGACAGAGTGAAAAAGTTAATAACACACCAACAGTCAAGACTAAATGTTACAAAGATGATAAGACAAGGTCTTTATATCTGAATGAGGGTGGAAGTCACAACAAAGTAAACAAATGGAAAGACTACATTAGAATAAATAAATATGATCTGAGTCCCATATGGAGATGGGTCTGCAGAATAATAAGGATTGTGTCCTGAATGGGCCACTTAAGCTCATTGATGGTTGGAGGATTACCGAAGAAATCCTTCAGAGGGTGTTTTTAGGATAGCTTGGAAGGTGTTCTCCAATTCTGGACTCCTAGTGGAGGTAGAATGCGAGGGTGAAGGTTGAGAATGACTTCAGGGAATGCTATGGAGTTGGAAAATGTTCCAGCTGCACCACAGGCTCCAGCTCAAGATTTTTTTTTATATCTTGCCTTGGTGCTGCATGTGAAATAAAATATACATTAAACAGAACAACATACTGGAGTTGTTCCACTCAGTACTGAGTGTTCTCAAAGAAAAGACAATTTAGCAGGCATTAACACATGAAAGGGGTCTGATTTCTCTTAGAAGCCACAGCCGGGGTCTGAAAATTAGCTGAGGCTGATTATAATGATTATATTTGAGGTGTTCTTGGGGTAAAGGATCAGTAACCAAATTTCACATCCTTTCTCTCAGTTTTCTGCGCAGAAAAAGGCACAATTGAGGTCTAATTTGTAACCTATGATGCTGCTTGGCCTGCTGTGTTCATCCAGCTCCATTAATTTGTAACCCTCGTTTTTTTTTAGCTACTGCAACAAAATATAACCTTTTCTAGCTATTATTGGATCGATTTAACTAACAGAGGTGCATATCAGTATTGTTATCATGCTATAGTGTCATAGAATGGAAAGTTAAAGGACATTAGCAGATCCTCAGTGCCCATGGTACTGTGATGGTTCTTTGAAAGAGCCATTTCATTAATTCCAAAGAGATGAAAAATTCTTGGTTCTTGTGTTACAGTAAACCATAATCACAATGTTTATGAAGAATGTAACCATCATTGAGATATTTAAATATTATTAAAAACATTGAGTAACTTGTTAAAAAAGTTGAAATATAAAAATGGGATCAATTGAATTATGCTTTTAGCTTTTGAAATTCATTCTCTCCATGTACCAACTGCAATATTGCCATTAAATGTTTTGTTTTTTCTGCAGGAAAGATTCTATCACTTAACTAACTTCCTTTTTATTAAAGGATATTACACCTGTGTGGAAGTGATATTTACATTAAGAAGACAAGTTGGATATTACATGATGGGAGTTTATGCTCCAACTCTTCTGATAGTTGTCCTATCATGGCTGTCATTTTGGATAAACCCTGATGCAAGTGCTGCAAGAGTACCTTTAGGTAAATTGAATTAGCACTGATAATCAAATAAATGATCTATTGCTACAGAAAATAATTCTTCATTTCCACAAATGTTACTGACTAATGTACTATTGTACATTTAATTATAAAACGTAAGTCATAATGGGCATTTGATAAGTTAGATATTTCAAAAAAGTGAAATCAGAACAGTTTGCAATTCTGTGAACTGTTTACTTTTTAAAAAAAACAAACTAATTGCATAAGAGTTGTATATTCAAACTCAGTTGACTTTTGCTATGATTGAAAAATTCCAAATTAAATGCTGAATTACATTAAAATGTCCTTTATTCTCCAACTCTGAATGCCAGTGATTGCATTTTCATAGACAGTGATCGTTGAAGGCTTTAGAAAATTTGAATAGAAAGATAGAGGCACTTTAGCAGAATCTGTACTTGAATACATGAGATAGACTCTGCCTTTTCTCTGGTCATTAAGTGGTTATTTAAAGGACTAACCATGTGATCTTTGCTGATGTGTAATTTTCAGACAATATACAGGTAGTAATTGATTATTACTTACAAGAAAAACATAAGCGGACAGTGAATCTATGTATTAAATATATATATTTATTTATTTTCCACTGTTTTTACCTTTTTTGCCTTATAAGATAATGAATTATATTGGTTTATAGCTTCACCTAGAGCAATGTTTTCCATCTATGTGGTGGACAATATGCTTTAGCTATTTATCTATGTGTTTATGTAGGGGACGATGTTGGTGAGGATAACCAGTGTAACTATCCTTAGAATCCAATGAGAGTAAGTTCCCTTGCTGTTGATTGAATCAGAAGAGAAAGGGAACTAAAGAAAGATAGAGAAGAAGATGCTAGAGATTGTGGTTTTGTCCAATAAGTAATTTCCAGATAGAGAAGCTGATTTCTGAGCATTTGATAATTGGAGGAATGGACAGCATTCTCTACAGTTGCGACTGAAAGTTAATAAGATGTTGTTTACTTTGTATACAAATAAAGGATAGATTTGTGTAACTGGAGATGGCTTTGAAATGTAGTAAGGAAGATTCCATTTTTGGAACCTATGTTAAGACAATAACAGAAGCAGTGAAGAAAAGAGGGCCTATTACAATGTCATAAGAAGTTGTAAACTAAAAAAGAAAACAGGACCTAACTGTTCTAAATATCATGCCAAGAGAAGAATATGGCACAATTCTTGGCAACCAGAAATGTTTACTAATTTATGTATATTGTATACAGAGCAGGGAGATTACGCTATTGATAGCTGTTGCCTTTTATTACACTTTTCCCCAAATACTTATCCTGTTCCTAAGAGATTTGCCTTTCTAATTATTAATATGTTTACATGTTATATTCTTAATGTGATAAGTGTTGCCCTTGCTGATGGGATAACCCGGTTGTTGTGTCTACCCCAGTTGGTATTTGGCCAAATCTGGCTGGATTTCTTCCTGTCTAGTACGAAGTGACTGTTATTTCACATGTTTGGTTAGAAGTGGTTCTTCTTTCAACACCCCTAGGGCTGCAATGTATTCCACTTTCTTGTCAGAATGAATCTGTATAGCACCCACTGTTGTGGGATCCTATGGTGCCATTAGGGATCCTTCTGTTACACCGTCTGCTTGTGAACTGATGGATGAACTTGCATTGTCCTCTCGAGTCCCTGGATTGGAGTCAGAAATTGCTATCATCCCAGTTTGTTTTTCAGGTTCACTGGGCTCTGGCACCCCTAGGACTTGCATACTTAGGTCACTATCTGGAATGGAGTTGAATGCTCTTCCTGGAGGTTCCTCATTGCTTGCGGCTCCATGGGCAAGCTCATTTTCCATGGGGATATTCTTGGTAATTCAGGATGTCAAAGAGCCTTGTGACTGCATTGGGTTGTGCCATCCCTGTAGTATCTTGGCTGCTTATCATCTTTTTCTCGTGGAAGAACTATACAAGTCCAGAGTTGGTCACATGGTTTGTGGTATATTGGCAGAAACTCCCTTCTGTCTCTTGGAAGAGGAGCACGAGGTTTTAGTCTCCTGTTATGGCTGGCTGCTGTATATAGTGCTGACCTGGTTTATGTTTTTATCTACCAGTTCCCAGAACAGGTATCATATGATCTGGGTCACCACCTCAGGTTTACTGGTTTGGAACATCATTCACAGGGACTGCCAGAAAGTGGTCTGAATCTGGTAGGGTTTTCTGTACCACCGGGGAGTATTGAAGCTGTATTGCTGTACAACTTCCTTGCTTCATAAACATTGATTCAAAAGGACGTAGAAAGTCTGTGAAATTTCTTGTACTTTATGCTGGAGTTTTGCAGTCTGCAACCACAGACTCTCACTGAGGCAGCTTCTGGGTTATAGGCCTAAACTGTGGAAGTCTGGAAGAGCCCTGCTGTCAGCAAATACATTGCATCTGACAGGAATAAAAACATAAATTGCTAGAAAATCTCAGCAGGTCTGGCAGCATCCGTGAAGAGAAATCAGTTAACGTTTCGGATCCGGTGACCATTCCTCAGAACATTAACGCTGAACTTTTCCAGCGATTTCTGCTTTCGTTTCTGATTTACAGCATCCACAGTTCTTTTGTGTTTTATCTAGCATCTGACAGCTTTTCCTGTATCAAGTTTAATCATGCTTTGTGTCCATTAACAAGGAGCTCCACATTATTGAAATCCTATTATCTAGGGTACTTCTTCTGGGATCTTCAAGTAGCTGAAAATCTTCTACTTCCTATATGTTAACATTGCCATAAGACACAGGAGCAGAAATTAGGCCATTCAGCTGTTGAGTCTGCTCTGCCATTCAATTATGGCCAATAAGTTCCTCAACCCCATCGTCCTGCTTTGTCCCTGTAACCCTTGATCCCCTTGATAATCAAGAACCTACCTATCTCAGTCTTAAATGTACTCAATGACCTGGCCTCCACAGCTTTCTGTGGCAGTGAATTCCGTAGATTTACCACTCTCTGGCTGAATTCCAGAGGGGAGGTGAGTGTAATAGTCCTTGACATCAAGGGCTGCAATTGTTCAAGGGTGACATCAAGGAGCCCTAGCAAAACTGGAGTCAGTGGGAGTCCGACACAAGCAACACAAAGGCAGATGAACGTGGTTGTTGGGGGTCCATCATCTCAGTTCCAGAATATCACTGCAGGAATTCCTGAGGGTAATGTCCTAGGCCTAACTATTTTTAGCTGCTTTGTCTTCCCTCCATCATAAGGACAGAAGTGGGGATGTTGGCTGATGATTGCATAATATTCAACACCGTTCACAATTCTTCAAACACTCAAGTAGTCCATGACCAACTGCAGCAAGATCTGTGGAATGTCCAGGCGTGGGATGAAAAGTGGCAAATAACATTCTCACCACACAAATGCCATGTAATTACCATCTCCAACAAAAGACATTCTAACCATTGTTGCTTGACACTCGGATGGCATTGCGATTGTTTAATCCCCAAAATAAACACCTTGGGAGTTACCATTGACAAGGAACTGGAATAGCCATATAAATACTGTGGCTACAAGAGACAATCTGAGGCTAGGAATACTGCACCAAGTAACTCACCTGGTTCTCCAAAGCGTGTCTACCTTCCACAAGACACAATTGAGTGTGCAGTTTAGTACTTCCCTATTTGCTTGGATGAGTGCAGATCCAGCAACACTGGGGAAGCTTGAAACTATCCAGAACAAAGCAGCCTGCTTGATTGGTATCACATCACAAACATCCATTCCGTCCACCATCAATACTCGGTAGCAATAATCTGAACCAAGGTATGGTACAGAAAATCACCAAACTGCTTAGACAGCACCTTCCAAACCCATAACCACTTCTAACTTGAAAGACAAGGAGAGGAGATACATGGGAACACCACTACCTGCAAGTTTCCTTCCAAACCTTTGTCAATCCTGATGTGATAATAGATCACCATTTCTTCACTGTCACTGGGTCAAAATCTTGGAACTCCCAAATGGCATTGTGGGTCTACCTACAGCACATGGACTGCAGCAGCTCAAGAAGGAAGCTGTCCACCACTTTCTCAAGGGCAACTTGGGATGAATCATAAATACGGGCTGGGCCAGCAACACCCTGATTCCATGAATGAATAAAAAGATCATCTCTCTAATCCTGGTGGTGACCTGCATCTTGGAGCTGGAAATTCTTGCTCAGACACTGCCCTGAAAAAGCTTTTTCTACTGCAAGCGGAGAATCCACATTGATAATGGGGCATACTTTGTGCTTGTGGACTTTTTTGGCTTACATCTGGAATAAGGTTAGTTGGTAGTTGTTTGTTGACTAGTACCTTCTACTGTTCTCATCAATGTGAGAATATCTATTCCCAGCTGTACCCCCAGAGTTCCTGCACACCCAAAAATGTGTGGGGATCATTAAGCCATCGATCTCCAATAATTGCTTATAGCTCTTATATGCTTTTGTTTTCTTCCCTCCCACCCCTTGCATCCAAACTTTATATTTAGTGAATGGCAGTTCTAAATCCGTAACTGACACCAACACTCCTGTATCTATTAATGCTTTGCACTACTAGCACCCTATTGATGTTGTTACCCATGGCTTGGTGTCGGTGTCCTTGGCTTTTGGATAACTGTTTGATAGTAATTGGCAGTTGTTGATTCATCATATTTCTAAGGTTCATAGTAATCTTATCTCCTACATTTCCCTGTCAGGGCCCTGTCCTTCCTTTCCAACTCCTTTATCCCAGCAGTCCTCAAAAACATGCTCTGGATAATTACACTTAGTACATCTCTTCCTGAAGCCATGCAAAGGGGCTCTACCTTCAGCATGGTGCTGTCTTGGTCTACTGTAATTATGACGTGACTATTCCTTATCATTAATTGCAGATATTATTCATTCAACCTTAATAGACACACAACGGCTCAGTGGTTAGCACTGCTGCCTCACTGCGCCAGGCTTCAGTTCCAGCTTTGGGTGACTGTCTATGTGGAGTTTGCACATTCTCCTTGTGTGTCTGTGGGTTTCCTATTGGTGCTTTGGTTTCTTCCCACAGTCCAAAGATGTGCAGGTTAGGTGGATCAGCCATGCTGAATTGCCCCTAGTGTCCAGAGATGTGCAGGCTAGGTGGATTGGCCGTGGGAAGCACAGGGTTATGGTAGTGGCGTGGATCTGGGTGGGATGCTTTTCGGAGGTTACTGTGGACTCAATGAGTTGAGTGGCCTACTTCCACATTGTAGGAATTCTATGATTCTAACCTCAATCTCTGTGGCTGCTGCCTTTGTTGACTGTGTGTTATCCACTCTGATTGGGTAATGTTCTAAATCATCGTAATTATTATGTGTGACCAGTCCCGTTTTAACGGTTGCCTGATGAGCACGGCTGAGGCCATCTTTATACATTTGGAAAAATGCTTGTTCCTTTCTGTCAGCATTTGTTATCTCACTCTGGGCTTGGATGGCTTCAGATTTTTGATTTCTGTAGTCGGTGACGCTCTGTCCTTTCTGTTGGGAGGTGCCCATGACCAGGAAAAAATTTATGGGGATTGGCCCTGTGGGGTTAGTAACATCAGCCTTAAATGCCTGATATGATTAGTCTCATGCTTGTGGGCTTGCTGCTAGGTCAGCACACCAGGCTCTGTCTTGGTCTGGTTGTGACAAGCCTGCCCAATATATCTCTGGGATTTTTGTGTGGAACAACCTTGCAGTGTCCCTGTTATACATTTTGTACCAAATCCGCAATTTCCTCACGTTTAGCCCTAACATTTTGTTAATATGTCCAGGCTTTAGAGTGGGCTGCTCATCTTTAACATGTCTCCAGTGACAAACCTGGGTGGGTTGGGCTGGAATAGCAGGAATGACGGGTGATTGTTTGTGGTATGCCTAGGTGTGGCCTCCTGGCAAACAACCCTGCCAATCTGGGTATTTGGTATACAGCTGGGATTGGAAGAATATATTTCACTTTAATGGGAAGAATGGGTACATATGGCGGAGGCCCATCCCCTTGGCCACGATTATATCCCAGTGCTTCTCCCAGTATGCTCAAATCAGCTCCTTGGGGAGGAGGGACTGTTGTAATTGATTCTAAGGCCAGTAATGCTAGCATAGCCAGCATTACTCCGTTCTGAGGAAGGGTCACCGGACCCGAAACGTTAACTTTGTTTTCTCCTTCACAGATGCTGCCAGGCCTGCTGAGCTTTTCCAGAAACTTTGTTTTTGTTTTTGTTCTTGTTCTTGATTTACAGCATCCGCAGTTCTTTTGGTTTTTATTACTTCGGCTATCCTTTGTCTCTCTGTTAATTGATTTACATGTTTTGTTAATTTTACATTTGCTTGAAGCACTAGCACTAAGGCCTTGCCCTCTTCGTCTGTCTTTTAATTGCCCCACCATTCTTTTTGTGTGGTGGAAGGATTCATAGGGTTCCAGTTTGTTTTAATCCTTCGATCAATTACTTTCTTTTGCTTTCCTGCTGGGAATCATGTAAGAAATCCCACTGGTCCCCAGTCTGGTTCCTTTTCTTAAGTGGCCATCTTTTTATTGTTTGTTTCCTTTCTAGGATTAGGCTGTTCTTAGAGGTCCCCCGCCCTTTCCTCAAGGCATGACTTGGATGCTGCCTCTGTGCTTTTATCCTTAACTATCAGTCGCATCTGTCCGTCATTTCAGCTAAGTCCTACATGTGGATGACCACTTTCACAGGTCCGTGACTTGTTAGTTACTTCTAGTTAAGTTTAACAATCCAGGAGGTCTTCACTTCTTAAGTGAGACGCACCTCATGGTGGCCCGTAACTGTGTTGTCCCTACTACCTATCCTTCGGGTTCAGGTTCACGTTCATGTTCATGTTCACGTTCAGGTTCAGATATGAGACTGTGAGGGGACACTGGACAAGCTAGGTTTACACGTTACTATGAATACAGGGTGTTCTTGTAATCTAGTCCAGGGACTTCTCCACTGAACAAAGGAAAACATATACTTTTTAAACATTTTGTTTTTAACCCACATTTGCTGTTACAAACCATATCATTAATTGATTATGTGCACATCCAGTCAGCTTAATCATGTGATAGTGTGATCAGTCCATGGATAGCTTTAGGTCATCCCATGATCTCATAATGTTTAGCAGACCCCTTTATCGCTTGTCCTTGGGTGTTCACATTACATATTGTGTAAATACACTATAGGCTTAGTGTCTGCACCAATTATAAGCACTACCCTGCTGACAGGAAGAGGTCTTCTATCTGCCGTAGTCTGAATATCCACAGGAATGCTATTGAATACCTTAATACCTGCATATTTAACACTTCATTTTGATATATGACACATGGCTATAATTACCTGGGGGTCTTAATTGATATGGGTCAGACCATTTGCTCCTATCTCATGATGGATACCAAAGTCTGGATCACCCTGATATGGAGGCTTCTATTAGCCTTTCTCAAAGTTGTTCTTTACCAAACTGACTCTGTACGAGTAGCAACTGTATTTGCTTCTATTCAACAGAGCGCTTTTATATGCAATTTTACAAGACTATTTACCATCTTTAACCTTGTTATCTTGGATATACTCCTCTTATTAAGACTACATTCACTCTAGCTTATTGTTTAACTTTAAATGTCAGAGTATGGAGGCTGCTGTTTCAGCTAAAGATCTTCCCCAGCTGTTTTATGTTGACTGAGAACCACTTATACTGCTTCAACAAGAGGCAGCCCTAATGCAATTGTGTCTTTTTCTGGTCAAGGCTGCATATTTGCATGTATGTCAAAGCCCCGTCAGTTAACAAACTGTACCAACTTTATAAACTGTGCAGTGGAATATCATTTTACTCTAATTAGGTACTGGTAAATCCCACTGCCTAACTAGTTGCATTAATATTTAACCATTTGAGGCCTTTCTTGACTGTAGGAAGTGTGATAAGGCTTTGTCAGCCACTGCTATGACAATTCAGTCTCTTCTCAAAGTCTCAAGATAGGAGAAGAGTTACTGACAGCAGCATCACAGTGAAGTAGTCTGCAAGAGTGTCCCGCGGTCAACATTGTGATGCAGCAGTTTGAGAAGAATGTCCTTCACTCAGTTCTTGTTGGAAAAAAAAATGAAAGTTACATCACAGTCTATATGTTCATTATCTGGTAACAAACTACTGTTAGTGACCATCTGTAATTTGCTGTAAATTAGAAATTTATATTTATAAAGCACCAGAAATAAGTAAAAGTTGAGAGTAACATAATAAAGTAATATAAGTAAGCCAATGTAGACTAAAGGAAGGAGAATAAAATTAATGTAAGGACTAAAATAAGGTATGGCAGTGGAGCCAAGTCCTGTGTGAAAGCTAAATATCCAAGGATATACGTCCTATTGTAAAGACAGGCAGGTGGGCAGAGGGGTGGGGTTGCCTTTTTAGTGAGAAATGGAATTAAATCAACAGCAAGAAACAACGTAGGGTCAGGTGATGTAGAATTGTGTGGGAGAGTTGAGGAATCGCAAAGGTTAAAAAACTGTAATAGGAGTGAGGTACAGGCCTCCAAATGGTAGTCAGGATGTAGGGCATGAGATATACCAGGAGATAGAAAAAACATGTAAGAAAGGTAAGGTTACAGTGACTATTTTTAAAAATCCATTTATGGGATGTGGGCGTTGCTGGCTGGCCAACATTTCATGCCCACCCCTAGTTGCCCTTGAGAAGGCGGTGGTGAGCTGCCTTCTTGAACCGCTGCAGTCCTCCTGCTGTGGGTTGACCCACAATGCTATTAGGGAGGGAATTCTGAGAACTTGACCCAGTGACAGTGAAGGAACGGCAATATATTTCCAAGTCAGGATGGTGAGTGACTTGGAGAGGAACTTGGAGGTGGTGATGTTCCCATATACCTGCTGCCCTTGACCTTCTAGATGGAAGTGGTCGTGGGCTTGGAAGGTGCTGTCTAAGGATCTTTGGTGAGGGATGAGGAATTTCAATATGCAAATGGACTGGAAAAATCAGGTTGGTAGTGAACCACAAGAAAAGGAGTTTGTGGAATATATGTAAGTTAACTTTTTGGAGCAGCTTCTGGTGGAGCCCACCAGGGAACTTGCAATTCTGGATTCAGTGATGTGTAATGAGGCAGACTTGAGAAGGAACCTTAAGGTGAAGGAACCCTTTAGGAGGCAGTGACCATAATATGATAGAATTTACTCTGCAATTTGAAAGGGAGAACTTGGAATTAGATGTAACAGTATTACAGTTGAATAAAGGTAACTCCAGAGGCATGAGAGAGGACTGGCCAAAATTAGCTGGGAGAGGAACCTAGCAGGAAAAACAATGGAACAGCAACGACAGGAGTTTCTGGGAGTAATTTGGGAGACACAGCAAAAAATCACCCATAGGAAAAAGAAGCATACTAAAGGGAGGACGAGGCAACAATAGCTGACGAGGGAAGTCATGGATGGCATAAAAGGAAAAGAGAAAGACTATAACCCGGCCAAGGGCAGTGTGAAGCCAAGGAATTGGGAAGCCTACAAAGACCAACAGGGCAACTAAAAAAGGGAATTAGGAGGGAGAAAATTAAATACGAGGGTAAACTAACCAATACTATAAAAAAGATTGCAAGAGTTTCTTTACATATATAAAGGGTAAAAGAGAGGCAAAAGTTGATATTGGACTGCTGGAAAATGACGCTGAAGAAATAGTAATGGAGCACAAAGAAATGGCAGAGGAACTGAAAAGTACTTTGTGTCAGACTTCACGATGGAAGAAATGAGTAACCTCCCAAAATTTCAAGAGAGTTGGGGGCAGAGGTGAGTATGGTGGCCATCACCAAGGAGAAGTTGCTAGAAAAACTGAAAGGTGTGAAGGTTGATAAACCACCTGGACCAGATGGACTACACCCCAGAGCTCTGAAAGAGACAGCTGAAGAGATATTAGAGGCCTTATTTTTGATCTTTCAGGAATCGCTGGAGCCAGGGAGGGTCCCAAAGGCCTGAAAAATTACTAATGTAACCACCGCCGCTTGGGATTTGCAAGGGAGTGAAGCATAAGATGGGAAATTACAGACCGATTAGCCTGACCTCAGTTGTTGGTAAGATTTTGGAGACCATTGTGAAGGATGAGATTTCTGAATACCTGGAAGTGCATGGTAAAATAGGGCAAAGTCAGCATGGTTTCATCAAGGGGAGGTCATGCCTGATAAATTTATTAGAATTCTTTGAAGAGTTAATGAGTAGGTTCAACCAAGGACAGCCAATGGATGTTATCTACTTGGACTTCCAGAAGGCTTTGGCAAGGCTCTGCACAGCAGACTGCTATGTGAGATGAAAGCCCATGGTGTTAGAGGCAGGATACTAGCTTGGAAAGAAGATTGCTTTCTGCCAGACAGCCAGAGAGTGGCAATAAAAGGGTCCTTCTCAGAATGGCAGCTGGTAACTAATGGATTTTCGCAAGGGTCAGTGTTGGGATCACAACTTTTCACTTTGTACGTTTAATGATCTAGCTGAAGGAACTGAGGGCATTCTGGTTAAATCTGCAGATGATATAAAGATAAATGGAGGGACAGGTAGTATTGAGGAGGTTGGGAGGCTGCAGAAGGATTTGGACAGGTTAGGAGAGTGGGCGAAGAAGTGGCAGATGGAATAAATATGGGAAAGTGTGAGGTCATGTACTTCGGTAGGTAAAATAGAGGCATAGATTATTTCATAGATGGCGAGAAAATTTAGAAATCTAAAATACAAAGGGACTTGGGAATCATGGTTTAGGATTCTCTTAAGGTCCACTTGCAAGTTGAGTCAGTAGTTGGGAAGGCACATGCTATGTTAGCATTTATTTCAAGAGGACTAGAATATAAAAGCAGGGTTGTACTTCTGAGGCTTTATAAGCCTCTGGTCAGACCACATTTAGAATATTGTCAGCAATTTGGGGAGGCAATGGCCTACAGATATTATAGCTGGACTGTTAATTCAGAGACCCAGATAACATTCTGGGGACCCGAGTTCAAATCCTGCCATGGCAGAAGGTGGAATTTGAATTCAATTAAAAAAATCCGGAATTAAGAATCTAATGGTGACCATGAATCTATTGTCAATTGTCAGAAAAATCCGTCTGGTTCACTCATGTCCTTTAGGGAAGGAAACTGCCATCCTTACCTGGTCTGGCCTACATGTGACTGCAGACCCACGCAATGTGGTTGACCCAGAACTGCCCTCTAGCGAATGGGGAATAGGCAATAAATACTACGTAGCCAGCGACGACCTCATCCTGTTGATGAATAAAGAAAAAGTTTTTGCCCCATTTCTCGGGAAGGATGTCCTGGCCCTGGAGCAAGTCCAGAGGAGGTTCATGAGAATGATCCCAGCATTGAAAAGCTTAACACATGAGGAATGTTTGAGGACTCTGGGCTATACTCGATGGAGTTTAGAAGGATGATGGGGGGGATCTAATTGAAACATACAAAATACTGAAAGGCTTGGATTGAATGGATGTTGGGAAGATGTTTCCATTTGCAGGATAGAATAGGACCTGATGGTTAGAGTAAAGGGTGAGGAGAAACTTCTTTCGCCAGAGAGTAGTGAATCTATTGGATTCATTGCCAAAGAACGCTGTGGAGGCTAGGTCATTGAGCATACTGAAGACAGAGATTGGTTCCTGATTGTTAAGGGGCTCAAGAGTGAAGGGAAGAAGTTGGGAGAATGGGGTTGAGAAACTTATCAGCCATGATTGAAAGGCAGAGCAGACTTGATTGGCTGAATGGCATAATTGCTGCTCCTATGTCTTATGGTATGTTCCATGATTTACAGTATATGGGATGCACCTGGCAGTCTGGATGACCACACTGGCAGGAAGTACTACCTGACTGATCAGCTTGAGTACTAGGAATTGGAGCTTGAGCATCAGCTGGAAACACCGCAGTACCTCTGTGAGGCTGAGTTACATGGATAGCATGTTTTTAGACTTGGTCAACCGACAGCTTAGGATCTGCTGTCAGAGAGGGAATGAGTTACCATCAGTCAGGCACCTTACTCAAAAACAGATTTTCTTGTTAGAACATTGTGAGAGTGACTGTTCCTCTGGGGAGTGTAGCTAGAGCCCAGCGACACAAAGTGACAGCAGAAAAAGAGCAAATGCAGTCTTGGTAGGAGATTCAATAATGATGAGCTTAGATAGATGTGACTCCAGGATGGTGCATTGCCTCCCTGGGGCAAGGTGCATGTCTGTCACAGAATGGCCGCAGGATATTCTCAAGGGCGACGATGAAAAGTCAGGGATTGTGGTTTACATTGGGACCAACAACATAGTTAGAAACAGGAATAAGTAGATAGAACAGATGAATGCATGAACAAAGAGCTGGAGTAGGCTGAAGGGCTTTATATTCCTGAATCACTGTGTTCATTTCTGAGGAAGGTGGGAGCTGTGAATAATGTTCTAATTAAGATCTGTAGCTTGGTTTGCAGTTGGAGTTGTTGGTTGATTCGCCAAGCTGACTGGTTTTCATGCAAACGTTTCGTCTCCCTTCTAGGTGACATCATCAGTGCTGTGTAGCCTCGGTTGAAGCACTGTTGTTCTATTGGTTGTTGAAAACCAGGCCTCCAGGAATTTTCATGCTTGTCTTTGTCTTGCTTGTCCTAGTACTATATCCAGTACTATTAATTTAACCCAGTTAACTCGATGTCCTTCTATGTTGGAGTGTATTGAAATAGCGGAGAGTTGGTTGTGCCTTTTTGCTGCGAGTTAGCATTCATGTATCCTGGTGGCGAGTTTCCTGCCTATCTGTCCTGTAGAACATAGAACATTACAGCGCAGTACAGGCCCTTTGGCCCTCGATGTTGCGCCGACCTGTGAAACCAATCTGAAGCCCATCTAACCTACACTGTTCCATTATCATCCATATGTTTATCCAACGACCATTTAAATGCCCTTAAAGATGGCGAGTCTACTACTATTGCAGGCAGGGCATTCCACGCCCTTACTACTCTCTGAGTAAAGAACCTATCTCTGACATCTGTCCTGTATCTATCACCCCTCAATTTAAAGCTATGTCCCCTCGCGCTAGCCGTCACCATCCGAGGAAAAAGGCTCTCACAGACCACCCTATCCAATCCTCTGACTATCTTATATGTCTCTATTAAGTCACCTCTTAACCTTCTTCTGTCTAATGAAAACAGCCTCAAGTCCCTCAGCCTTTCCTCATAAGACCTTCCCTCCATACCAGGCAACATCCTGGTAAATCTCCTCTGCACCCTTTCCATGCTTCCACATCCTTCCCATAATGCGGCCACCAGAACTGTGCACAATACTCCAAGTGCGGCCGCACCAGAGTTTTGTACAGCTGCAACATGACCTCACGGCTCTGAAACTCAATCCCTCTACCAATAAAACCTAACACACCGTACGCCTTCTTAACAACCCTATCAACCTCGGTGGCAACTTTCAGGGATCTATGCACATGGACACCGAGATCTCTCCACACTATCAAGAATCTTACCATTAGCCCAGTACTCTGTATTCCTGTTACTCCTTCCAAAGTGAATCACCTCACACTTTTCTGCATTAAGCTTCATTTGCCACCTCTCAGTCCAGCTCTGCAGCTTATCTATGTCTATCTGTAACCTGCAATATCCTTCCGCACTATCCACAACTCCACCGACTTTAGTGTCATCCGCAAATTTACTAACCCATCCTTCTACGCCCTCATCCAGGTCATTTATAAAAATGACAAACAGCAGTGGCCCCAAAACAGATCCTTGCGGTACACCACTAGTAACTGAACTCCAGGATGAACATTTCCCATCAACCACCACCCTCTGCCTTCTTCCAGCTAGCCAATTTCTGATCCAAACCGCTAAATCACCCTCAATCCCATGCCTCCGAATTTTCTGCAATAGCCAACCATGGGGAACCTTATCAAACGCTTTACTGAAATCCATATAGATCACATCAACCGCTTTACCCTCATCCGCCTGTTTAGTCACCTTCTTAAAGAACTCAATAAGGTTTGTGAGGCACAACCTACCCTTCACAAAACCGTGTTGACTATCCCTGATCAAATTATTCCTTTCTAGATGATTATAAATCCTATCTCTTATAATCCTTTCCAACACTTTACCCACAACTGAAGTAAGGCTCACTTGTCTATAATTACCAGGGTTGTCTCTACTCCCCTTCTTGAACAAGGGGACAACATTTGCTATCCTCCAGTCTTCTGGCACTATTCCTGTAGACAATGACAACATAAAGATCAAAGCCAAAGGCTCTGCAATCTCTTCCCTAGCTTCCCAGAGAATCCTAGGATAGATCCCATCCGGCCCAGGGGACTTATCTATTCTCACACTTTCCAGAATTGCTAACACCTCCTCCTTCTGAACCTCAATCCAGTTTAGTCTAATAGCCTGTATCTCAGTATTCTCCTCGACAACATTGTCTTTTTCATGTGTGAATACTGATGGAAAATACTCATTTAACGCCTCTCCTATCTCTTCGCACTCCACGCACAACTTCCCACTACTGTCCTTGACTGGCCCTAATCTTACTCTAGTCATTCTTTTATTCCTGACATACCTATAGAAAGCTTTAGGGTTTTCCTTGATCCTACCTGCCAAAGACTTCTCATGTCCCCTCCTGGCTCTTCTTAGCTCTCTCTTTAGGTCCTTCCTGGCTAACTTGTAACTCTCAAGCGCCCTAACTGAGCCTTCACGCGTCATCTTTACATAAGCCTCCTCCTTCCTCTTGACAAGAGATTCAACTTCTTTAGTAAACCACGGTTCCCTCGCTTGACCACTTCCTCCCTGCCTGACAGGTACATAGTTATCAAGGACACGCAGTAGCTGTTCCTTGAACAAGCTCCACATTTCAATTGTGCCCAGCCCCTGCAGTTTCCTTCTCTATCCTATACATCCTAAGTCTTGCCTAATCGCCTCATAATTGCCTTTCCCCCGGCTATAACTCTTGCCCTGTGGTAATATACCTATCTGTTTCCATGGCTAAAGTAAACGTAACCGAATTGTGGTCACTATCACCAAAGTGCTCACCTACTTCCAAATCTAACACCTGGCCTGGTTCATTACCCAGTACCAAATCCAATGTTGCCTTGCCTCTTGTTGGCCTATCTACATACTGTATCAGGAAACCCTCCTGCATGCATTGGACAAAAACTGACCCATCTAAAGTACTCGAACTATAGTGTTTCCAGTCAATATTTGGAAAGTTGAAGTCCCCCATAACAACTACCCTGTTACTTTTGCTCCTATCCAGAATCATCTTTGCTATCCTTTCCTCTACATCTCTGGAACTATTCGGAGGCCTATAGAAAACTCCCAACAAAGTAACCTCTCCTTTCCTGTTTCTAACTTCAGCCCATACCACCTCAGTAGACGAGTCCTCATCAAACGTCCTTTCTACCACCATAATACTGTCCTTGACTAACAATGCCACACCTCCCCCTCTTTTACCACCTTCCATGATCTTACTGAAACATCTAAACCCCGGAACCTGCAACAACCATCCCTGTCCCTACTCTATCCATGTCTCCGAAATGGCCACAACATCAAAGTCCCAGGTACCAACCCATGCTGCAAGTTCACCCACCTTATTCCGGATGCTCCTGGCATTGAAGTAGACACACTTCAAACCACCTTCCTGCCTGCCGGTACACTCCTGCGACCTTGAAACCTTATTCATGACCTCACTACTCTCAACTTCCTGTACACTGGAGCTACAAGTCAGGTTCCCATCCCCCGGCTGAATTAGTTTAAACCCTCCCGAAGTGCATTAGCAAATTTCCCCCCCAGGATATTGGTACCCCTCTGGTTCAGGTGCAGACTATCCCATTTGTAGAGGTCCCACCTACCCTAGAATGAGCCCCAATTATCCAGGTATCTGAATCCCTCCCTCCTGCACCATCCCTGTAGGCACGTGTTCAACTGCTCTCTCTCCCTATTCCTCGCCTCGCTAGCATGTGGCACGGGTAACAAACCAGAGATAACAACTCTGTTTGTTCTAGCTCTAAGCTTCCACCCTAGCTCCTTGAATTTCTGCCTTACATCCCCATCCCTTTTCCTACCTATGTCATTGGTGCCTATGTGAACCACGACTTGGGGCTGCTCCCCCTCCCCCTTAAGGATCCCAAAAACACGATCAGAGACATCACAGACTCTGGCACCTGGGAGGCAACACAACAACCGCGAGTCTCTCTTGTTCCCGCAGAATCTCCTATCTGTCCCCCTAACTATGGAGTCCCCAGTGACTAATGCTCTCCTCCTCTCCCCTCTTCCCTTCTGAGCAACAGGGACAGACTCTGCGCCAGAGACCTGTACCCCATGGCTTACCCCTGGTAAGTCGTCCCCCTCAACAGTATCCAAAACGGTATACTTGTTATTGAGGGGAACGGCCACAGGGGATCCCTGCACTGTCTGCCTGTTCCCTTTCCGTCCCCTGACTGTAACCCATCTATCTTTTTCCTGTACCTGAGGTGTGACTACCTCCCTGTAACTCCTCTCAATCACCCCCTCAGCCTCCTGAATGATCCGAAGTTCATCCAGCTCCAGTTCCCTAGTGCGGTTTCCGAGGAGCTGGAGTTGGGTGCACTTCCTGCAGATGAAGTCAGCAGGGACACTAGTGGTGACCCTTACCTCCCACATTCTACAGGAGGAGCATGCAACTGCGCTAACATCCATTCCCATTGTTCTGAATTCTAAAAAACAGACTATTGGGGGGAAAAACAAACTAGTAACTTACCAAATCGGTGCTCAGAGCCTTTTTGGTTAGAGGAGGAGGATGGGTGGGAGACACTACCTAAGTAGTGTTTCGGGTAAAGCAACCACCCAAATATATTACCTCACTTACTCAGCCGTCCCGTGTCTGCTCCTGCTCGATGCGCACTCCGCCTATTCACGAGGTAAGTTTTTAAAGGAGAAGCTTACCTTCCCATGCCGCCCTCGCGCCTCCTCCCGACTCCCGCCGCTGAAACAACGTCCTATGTAGTGTTTCTTGCAGTTGCGGCATGGTATTTTAAATATCACATTTGTTTTCAACCACTAATGCAATTAACAAACATGTTGAAATAGACCCCATCTCCATACCATTGCAGTACAAAACTGGAAACAAGACTGCCCACTATGACAGACCGGACCATATAAATTCAGGGTGGGACAGAACAACAGTGCATCAGTGGAGGCTACACAGCACTGACAATGTCACCTCGAAGGGAGACAAAACGTTTGCATTAAGACCAGTCAGCTTGGCAAACCAACCAACAACTGGTAGCTGTGAAGTCCGGCAGGTTGCACATGAACTAGATTGGGAGTAATATCCTTGCAGGAGTTTGGGAATTGGTGTTGCAGTTGGTGGGAATTTAAACTAATTTGTCAGGAGGATGGGATACAGACTGAAGGTAAGTGGTGAGTTGAGGATGATGAGAAAAGGGTGATGCACAGACATGAAGGCAAAAAGACCATGTTAGTTTAGAAGGCAATGTAAATATAACCAAGGCAGAAGGAAGTATAGCAAGGTGGGATGTCATTTATTTTAATTCATGGAATCTTGCAAATTCAACAGATGAGTTGAGGGTATTGATTAACGGGGGGGAATGTGATATCATTGTTATTATGGAGATGTAGTTAAGTGATGGATAGGGCTGGCAGCTCAGCATTCTGGGGTTTCGAATCTTTAGGTGAAACAACGGGGTGTAAAAGATGAAGTGGTGTTGCAACATTGGTAAGAATTCAGTTACTGCAGCAAGGAGGGATGATAGTTTAGAAGGTTCCTCAAATGAGGCCACAGAGTCATAGAAATCTACAGCATAGAATATGGCCCTTCGGCCTATCATGTCTGCTGAGTCAAAAACCACCACCTTACTATTCAAGTCCTATTTACCAGCACTTGGCCAAGATCGTTTCTGTCTTGGCCTCACAAGTGCACATCTAAACAGTTCTTGAATGTTGAGAGTTTCTGCCTCTAGCACCCTTACAGGCAATGACTTCCAGATTCCCACTACCCTCTGGGTGAAAATGTTTTTCTTCTCATCTCCTGTAAGCCTTCTGCCTCTTGCTTTAAATCAATGCCTCAGCCATTGATCCATCTATCAAGGGGAAAAGCTTTTTTTCCTGTCTACCTTAATTATGCCCCTCATAATTTTATGGATCTCAATAATGTCCCCTCCCAATCTCCTCTGCCATTGGCTGTTTTAAGCTGTAGCCAAATCAGTTTGTTGGGAGTATACTACAGACCCTAAAACAGTGAGAAGAAGAAAGAAAGACAGATGTGTGGGCAATTCTGGGATGTGTAAAAACAGGGTATTAAGAGTAGGTGATTTCAATTTATCCAATATTGACTGGCTTAGACAGTGTGAAAAGCTTAGAGGAGGCAAGTTTCTTAAAATATATCCAAGAGAGCTTTTCAAATCTGTAAGTAGAAGGTCTTACAAGAGAGGAGGCAGTGCTGGACATAATTTTAGGGAACAAAGCTAGGCAAGTGGTAGATGTGGCAGTGGGCGAGTATTTCAGTGAAATTGACCATAGTTCTGTAAGATGTAAAGCCAAAGTTGGACTGGAAATAAATGTTCTGAAATGGGGGAAGGCTGATTTTAAAAAAAACTATAGACCAGGCTAATGTGGACCAGGAGCAGCTACTTGCAGAAAAATTCACATGAAAGCATTGGATGGATTCAAAAGCATAAATAGTGAGAGGACAGAGCCATCTTGTTACCATAAAGGTGAAGAATGGGACTGACAAGCACAGAAAGCCCTGGACGTCAAGGGATTTGTGGGACCGGCCAAGAAATAAAAGGAAGCTTATGGCAGATACCAAAAGCTCAAAAGAATGAATGCCCTCAAGGAAAATGGAAAGTACAAGGGGTTGCTTCAAAAAAGAAATTCGAAGAGAGGAGTGAGAACATGAAATATCACTGGCAGATAACATTAAGGAAAAGCCAAAGCTGTTTTGTAAGTATATCAGCAACAAGAGAATAACCGAGAAAGGACAAGGAACGTGAACATTGCTGGAGAATTGCAGTTCCAATGAAAAGCCACCAGATTCGAAATGTTAAGTTTGTCTTCTTCCAAAAGATACTACTCGACTGGTGAGTTTGCCAGCAATTTATTTTTTTTCCCAGATCTCCAGCATCAACAGTTCTTTGTTTCAATTTGAGAAAAGGATAGGACTTATTAAGGATATAAATGGCAATATGTATGTGGAGCGAAAAGACACAGATGAAGTTTTAAGTGAGTACTTGTATTCACAATGGAGAAGGACGATGTAGGTCTAGAAATCAGAGAGGGGGACTGTGATATACTTGAACAAATTAGCATTGAGAGGGAGGAGGTATTCGCCGTGTTAGCGGGTTTGAAAGTGAATAAATCTCAGACCTAGATGACAAGGTAAGGTCTTGCATGGCAGACTGGTTAAGCTAAGACCCCTTGGGAACAGGGAAATTTGGCAAAATGGATCCAAGATTGGCTTAGTGATTGGTAGCAGAGGGTGATGGTCAAAGTATGTGTTTGTGACTGGAAACCTGTGTCCAGAGGTGTACCACAGGGTTTAGTGCTGTGTCCCTTGCTGGGTTTTTCTGTACATCAATAATTTAGACATGAATGTAGGAGATATGATCAAGTTTGCAGATGACATTGAAATTGGTGGTATGGTGACTAGCAAGGACTAAAGCCTTAGACTACAGGGTGATATAGATGAGCTGGAATTTAATCCTGAAAGTATGAGGTGATGCATTTGGAACAACTAACAAAGCAAGGGAGTACATGTTAAATAGCAGAACCCTAGAAAATACAGATGTACTCCAACACAGAGGACTCTTATTTTATGACATAAACATTTGCTCCCTGTTTTGCTGAAACTCACAGTGACAGCAGTGTTCACCATCAACAAAATGCACTGATACAACACGGGGTGGCATGGAGGCTCAGTGCTTAGCACTGCAGCCTCACTGCGCTAGGGACCCGAGTTCGATTCCACCCTCAGGCAACTGTCTGTGTGGAGTTTGCACGTTCTCCCCATGTCTGCGTGGGTTTCCTCCAGGTGCTCCGGTTTCTTCCCACAGCCCAAAAATGTGCAGACTAGGTGGATTGGCCGTGCTAAATTGCCCGTAGCGTTCAGGGGTGTGTAGCTTAGGTGGGTTATAGGGTGACGGGTCTGGGTGGGATGCTCCGAGGGTTGGTGTGGACTTGTTGGGCGCAGGGCCTGTTTCCACACTGTAGGGATTCTAAGGTCTGATCTGAACTCATCAAGGATCTTTAGTCATCTCCATTCAAACTCATGACTTGTACCATCTGGATGGGTAGAGAAACAGATATATGGGAATACCACCACCTGCATGTTCACCTCCAAGCCTGGCAACATTCCTACTTGGAAATATATTGCCATTCGTTCATTGTCGCTGGGTTAAAATCCTGAAAGTCCCTCCCTACAGTATTATGGGTATACCTATACCACATGGATTGTAGCAGTTCAAGAAGGCCACCACCTCCAGGGTAATTATGGGTGGGCATTAAATGAATTAATAAAATGTTGCCTAGTGACAGCGAAGATCTTTCCATTTTCTGACCTGGACCATGGCTCAATTGGTTCATCAGTCACCTCAGGCTGCTTACACAAGCCAGACATAGGCCAGATATTCTTAAATGTTTTAACAGATGCTGCTGCTAGCCTCTGCGTGAATTTTTTTCCCCTCAAATACTTTTGAAAACTGATCTTGACCTTAAAACTATGCACCCTGGTTGCTGACTGCTGTATGAAGTTGAAAGGTTTCTCCCTATCTACCCTGTCCATGCCTCTCAGTCAAATACCCATTCAACGTTTTCTGATTTAAGCAAGACAAACCCAAACGAATTTAGCTTGTCTTCATAGTTGAATCACTCCAGCTTAGGCAACATCCTGGTGAATGTCTTCTGCGTCCTTTCTAGTGCAATCACATCCTGTCTATAGTGTGGCAACCAGAACTGCACACAGTACTTCAGCCAAGGCCTAACTAACATTATATACAGCTTCATCATAACCTTCTCACTCTTATATTCAGTGTGTTGTCTAATAAAGGCAATTTTCTGACTTACCTTCTTAATTTCCTTATCTACCTTTCCTGCTTCCTTCAAGGATCTGTTAACACTCATGCCAATGTCTCTTTGATCCCTAACGGCTTACTCCTGTTCCTATTTTCATGTCTTATTAACATGTTAGAGTGTCGATCAAGTGAGTTGATTTTGATCTAGAACATATTTTCAGTACAGTGTTTCAAGAGTTGGTTTTCTCATAGATATCTACAGTGTAGAGAAAGGTCCTCCAGCTCGTCAAGTCTGTGGCTATCATCAAACCTTTCACCATCTCATATTTTGTTTGGGGCCAATTATCATGATTTATGCTTTTTTGGCTTGCCGATGGAGTTTGCCTGCCGCAACGATTTACTTGCTGCCAGGAATTGTTTGCTCCAACCTTTGCCAGTTTCCATAAATCTATCTGCTCCACATTCTGCCAGCCTTGCCTACCATTGGAGTGTGGCCACCTCAATTTTGCTTACTCCTGAATCCTGTTCATGCAGCATTCACCAGTTTCTTCTTTGTCGTTCGTCGGCCTTCACCTGAGACTGTCTGATTATTGTGACCTTTTTCATTTCCTTATTTAAACTCTGCTGCTTTTTCCTCTCATTTTTCTGTACAGCTGAATTGTTCTCTCATCTCATGTTAACGTTGTAACATGGCTGTTGCTGCTTTCCTTTGTTTTAAATTATCACAGTTGTGCTGGGCACCAGATAGGTGCTGTTCCCATTGTTATAAGGAGAGATTTTAACAGTTTTCCTGCTACTACCATGTTTAAGTATGCTTAAAGATGGACATGGAGCATGTCTTGGTAGCTAGAACTATTTGCTGAATGATACACTTCCATGTTCAGAACATGGAGAGATCTCTGCATTACACTATTATGCAATAAGTCTTTCTACACATTGTTGTCAGAGCTGATGTCACTTCCTGTGATGTCATCAACTATCCTATTTGTACCAGCTGCCTTATACTAAGCACAGGACTACAACTTGAACTACGTGAGGTTAGTACAGGGATATTGAGGTGAGGAAGGTGTGGTTGCTGAAGAATTTGATTTCCTGAAACAAGTGGAGTAGAACTACTGGAATAGGCTCCACCTGAACCAGGGTGAGACCAACATCACAGTGAAAGGATAAGTTGGATTGCTGTTGGGACTTCCGAGCAGTAAAATAGGATGGGATTCAAATAAAATAAGATGTCTGAAAATAACAGGAACAGGTGACAGTCAATGCCACACAAAGATCAGGTTCAAGGATACCAAATAGTCAGAGAGCACATACAGTTATAAAATACAAGTATAAATTTAATGTCAAGAATCAAATGAAAGCAGTAGCTGTTATTTACTTAAATGCTTGTACAGTAATGTACACAAAATCCAAAATAAGGAGGTTGTGATCCAAATTGAGGCTCTTGTTGTAGAGCCAGATGGAATTACTGAAACTTGGCTTCATAAACAAAAGGATTAGTAATTAAATATTGAGGGTTGGGACATATCAGAAAGGATAAAGAAAGCAGAAGGGAATTCCTAGTGTCCTCTTTTACCAGAAGGAAGCAGAAGGAGCACAAATATGACTTTGCCAGAGCACCAGAACTGACACTTCTAGAGGCCACTCTACACTGTAGAGGACACGTGAGGGCTACCATTTGTAGTACCATTGAAAGTGCTGCTTGTGGATGAACATACACAGAATAACATGGCATTTGGGCTATAGCCATATTATTTAATCCTGTGCCAGTGAGCTGTCCTCAAAGTTTTTGATTCATTACAATGAATGAGAGGCTAGCAGCTTAAAAATACCAACTATTATTCTACACCTGTAAATATATCAAATTAGCCAAACAAAATCAGCTGATACTTACACACTTGATGGAATGACTGTTGAGTGGATATTTCCCTTTGTGTGGGAACCTTAAATTAGCAACATAGTTTAGAAACAAGAAGTTGCCCACTTTCATTGGAAATAAGGAAGAATTGTTTTTCTCGTTGAGTTGTGTACCTTTGGAACCATTACCCCTGAGAGCTGTTGAAACTAGGGTCAGTGAATATATTCAAGGCTGAATTAGTCAGATTTTTGGTCGACAAGTGAATGGATGTTGGGTTCATAGATGGGGAGAGACAGATAGGAACATGGAGTTAGGGCCACAATCAGATCAGCCACAATCTTTCAAGTAATGGAGCAGGCTCAAGGACCAAAATGACCTAGTCCTAAAACTGTTTCTCATAGTTCTATGTTTGCTCAACCTATTCATGACCAGCTGCTCAATCTCCAGTTCCCTGCATAAATCACATGCTCACACCCAAGATGCTCCACAATTCCACATCTGTCTAATCCTCTGCTATAGGCCATCTCAGTCTTCTCAGCAAAAATCCTGAAGTAGAGGACACTGAAAAATATTCAAGAGCAACATTATTCAGTAATCCTTCCAACAAATCCTGACAAATGCCTACAATTCACTGTAGTGAATTCCCTTTATGACTATCTCGTGGGGGCCTTTGTCTGTCCTCGTGCTCCTTACACAGTGTTACAGTGTTATATATGATGTAACAACTTATATAGCTTAGATTGCTTACTTTCACTGGATGAGAATGCATATTAGCCTTGGAGGATTTTCTTGAATGACTTGAAGTGTCAGGTATACTCGAGGTGTACATACTACAAGAATAAGGAGGCCACATTCTAAATGGTACAAAAGTTTCTTAATGGGATAAAGAAGAAAAGGAATTTCGGGGTACAGCTAAAACCATGACAGGAAGAACGTGCTGATAATCAAGCACTATTCCGTTATATTACAGTTCCAATTGTACCATTAATAAAAATGTATTAATGTAATTACTAAATAGGTCAATTGATTCCCTTGTAAGCTATTATTCAGAATAAAAGAATTTTCACAGGTTTCTTTAATGTACTTAAAAATAATCAAAAACATGTTAAAATAAAACCTGTTCAAAAAACAATTGGCAACTTAATTAGAAACTAAGCTATTATATCTCCATCCCAATAATCACAGGCAAATACATTCACATGACACAAATAGACAGCAGATTTGCGGAAATGACATTAAATAAAGCTAAACAGAAAAGGACACTTATTGTGAATCCTTTGTAAAACAAAGGATAAACTTTGATGAATCCTGTCAGAATTTTATTCTCGTGGCCCAAGCTAAATGTCTGACATCTGTAAATCAATGTAAAAATCTTTCAGACCAAGTGTTAATTTAGATGACAAAGACATAATCTTTGTATAGAGTTCAGAGCTTATCTTTTTGGGGCTGGCAATGGTCATCCAAATATTGAGCTGTGAAACCTTTGAAGAAAGTTTCCCAAATTGCCACTGGGCTGGTGATAAATGATATGAACTAAGGAATAACTGGAGCTGTTTCAGAGGCCCTAAATTTGATAGGAGCACTGGAAACATGCTGGAGAGCGATAGTACACAATAGTCCAGGTAAACCGTTTGGGTGTG
>JAHRHZ010000218.1:2308005-2351910 GCA_024137785.1 Ginglymostoma cirratum
CACACCCAAACGGTTTACCTGGACTATTGTGTACTATCGCTCTCCAGTATTTATAACATCTGCAGTTCTTGTGGTTTTTAATGAACATAGTATTTACATTGAAAACTACTTTTTAAATATTGCTGGTAACATGCATGTTTGTTTCTCACAGGTATCTTCTCAGTCCTCAACTTGTCTTCTGAGTGTATGTCTCTTGCTGCAGAGCTGCCCAAGGTCTCCTATGTGAAAGCTTTGGACATCTGGTTGATTGCTTGCCTCCTGTTTGGGTTTGCATCCCTTGTAGAATATGCTGTTGTGCAGGTTTTACTGAACAGCCCAAAAAAGGTTGAAGCTGAAAGGGCTCGAATGCAAAAAAAACTGAAGGCCAAGGAGCAGGCTGAAGGAAAAGTATGTGGAAACTGGGTCAAACCATCTTCTAAGAATACTGTAAATGGAACAGGTACTCCTGTTCATATTAGCACATTACAGGTAAGAAACTGAGTGACTTACTTATAGTTCAGTTTCACTTTTGCCACTTCCCTGTTTTGAACTATGAAAGTTATGAGAAAGGATTGTTACGTCATTATTATTGTAACAAGAATTAAAATCTTTTTATTTTGGGGAGCTTCACAAATCTACACGATTCTGGAAATTTTCTAGTAACCCCTGAGGGACAACAGTAGTTTCACAAAGAAAAACAATATTATGATGTTCTTATTTTGTTAAATTACTTCAGAAACAATCTACCAATAAGTATGAAGAACACAGATTACACATAGTTTTCAGGACATGGCTTGTATTGAATGACTTTAGGTGAAATCTGAACATTTTGTTGATCCTGCTCAGATTCGTAGAGCTCTGTTTTAAAATCAAAAAAGAATAATTTTCATAATTCATGCTAGCAACTTCAATTGCTGAAATCAATATTCAAACTTCAGGTGCAAATTTCAATTGCAGAATATACTCTGAGTGAGCGAGGCTGCTAGATCAGAACAATAGAAAGCTAGCCAAAGTTGAAAAGGAATGGGACAAATCAGTAAACAAGTAAACATGGCCTGAAATTAATATTAAGTAAACCAATGGCTTAAAATCAAATATGTTGCAAATTAAGCACTTTAATATATCTATCCATTTCTTCCATTTGCAATTCATCACCTGAGGTTTGAAATTTCAGCTGCAAAGCGGTAATGATAAATAACTAGCACAGCAGAAGGGTACTGGCTCCTCCACTCTGTTCTGTAATTCAGGAATATCACAGCAGAACATTTACATCAGTTCCAGTTTCTTGCCCTTGGTTTATTCATGCCCCAAAATCAATCTATTTCGTTTTTGAACATCTGCAACCGCCCAATGTTGGATAGAAAAATGCAAAGATTCACAACCCTTTGAAAAAACTTTTAACCACAGTCCTAAACAGGCAGCAACCTCTCTCCCTCATCCATCCTGAAAATCTTAGCTGCATTTTACACAGGGCAATGTGGCCCTGCTCTAAAGGCATTGCCAGACCTCATGGGAGCAGAAGGGGCTCCATTGTCTATAGGGTTCCTGAGCAGGTGGCATAAAAAAACTAGCTGCTAGGATGCATGTCTCTCACGATACATCTAAAATTCTAGTGGTGGTGGTCACTGAAGGGCCATTATTGGCCAAAGGGCAAGCAGATCGTCTGACACTTAGCCCATTGTAAGTAAAATACCCATTGTTTGGGTAGGCAGTGGACATGTAGTGTCACCATGGCATCCAGTTTAACATGTTGCAGATTGGTGGGGAGAAGTAAAAATATCACTTATAAGACTATGACTCCTGGTAAAGAGCCTCTTGGCATCTATCTTGACAGACCTTTTATAAATTTTAAGCACTTTAATTAGATTATCTTTCATTCTTCTAAACTCCAAAGAATAGCCACCATCTCGCTCAATCTTTTCTCACTGGACAGTCTGCTCATCTCAGAGATCAATTAGTGAACTTCTGTTGTACTGTTTCTAAGGCAAGTACACCTTTCCTTAGAAGGATGACTGTATATATTGTACTCGGGCAACCTTGTCAAAGATTTCCTTAAGCTTTTATTGCAGCTTTGTGCAACTGCCGCTAACGTGACATTTGTGTTCCTAATTGCTTTGTATACAAGTGCGTTAACTTTTGTGTACAAGGAATCACGAGTCCCTGTGAATTTCACATCACAGTGTCTTGTGAAATATATTCACTCTTTCCATCCGCACGCCAAATCTGGATACTTTAACACTTCCCTACATCATGTTACATTTGCCACCTTCTTGTCCAGTGTCTTACTTGGGCTGTACCCTTTGCAACTTATTTCAACGTGTGTCGGAGTTTGCTTTTTTTCTAATCTATATTGTATTGTTTGCAAACTTGGATGTATTATCTAAGGTTTTGGCATAGATTTGTAGCTCGGGCTGTGGATGTTGTGGTTGGTTGGCTCGCCGAGCCGGTTCGTTGTTGTTCCGCAGATGTTTCATTACCCCGCTGGGTAACATCATCAGTGCAGCCTCCGATGAAGTGCCGTTGTGTTTTCCCGCCTGGTTTTTAAGGCAGGAAAACACAACGGCGCTTCATCAGAGGCTGCACTGATGATGTTACCCAGTAGGTAATGAAACGTCTGCGGAACAACAATGAATCAGCTTGGATATATTATATTTGTCCCCTTCATTTAACCCATTGATATATACTGAATATAAAGCTGAGGGCCAAATACTGATCCTTGTGACACTTCATTAATTATAGCCTGTCGTCCTAAAAATTAGTAACTTATTTCTGTTTTCTGTACATGAACCAATCCTCAATATATTATCACCAATCTTATGAACAGGATCCCGTGTAATAACCTATGACAATTTATTGATTTTCTTCTGAAAATCCAAACAGACTACAGTAAGACCTCAATGCTGTCTGTGGATGAGTGTCATATAGCCCACCATATCATGAATGCCACCAAATATATTTTGGATGTTTTTGCACTGCAGCATAAAACCCCAGAGCATACTTAAGACCTTTTGGCTTTTTGGCTAGGAAAACAGACAGGCAAGCAGAAGGGTATTTGTCTGACTCTATAGAAGCATCGATTTCTTCGGGCTCGTCAGCTAAAGAAAATCTTTCATCTATGATTGCCTGTCTAACGGATCTGTGGTGAAGGGTATATTGTTCTTTACCTACAATTGAACTCCAGCAGAGAGAACCAGGGACAGTTTTGGGCTACTCCCACAGCCAAATACAAAGAGTCTCATTTGATTTGGTTGACACTCATCTTGCTCCTCTTTTCTGTCAGCACAGTTGTTTACACCCAGTGTGATGAAAGGAGTTACCAATTCTGGCTTCCATTATCACTTTCCACACCTTTTTCATCATGAATGCGGCCTCTAGAACAGTTGTTTTGAATGTCTGCATTTTATCAATGACCTCAACAATCTGAGAGATCAGCTGCCATCAGAAGTGAATTTTCAGGCACACAATCATCCCTTGGTCCATTGGATGGAGCTTTTCACACTGTTGGGAGGGAAGAGCATCAGTTGGATGTTCAAGGCCCTGATTTCAGGATGTGCAGGACAATTTTCTGTAAAAGTTGGTATTCTTCCTTTTCTTCCAATGACCAATTTCCTAATCTGTCTTAAAAACACTGGAAGTGTTCAAAGTGTCTTACTGGACTTGGACAGTGTAGATAGTATAAGTGTTGGTAAAGATCCGTAGCTTGGGTTGTGGGTGAGATTGTTGACTTGCTCACCGAGCTGGCTTGTTCTCAGTCAGACGTTTTGTCACCATGCTAGGTGACATCATCAGTGGAGCCTCTGATGAAGCGATGTTGTTACACTCCGCTTGGAATTTATACTGTCTGGTCCATTATAGTGAGTAGTGTCTTTTCCGATTTTGATCTGTACGGCTTTGTATATGGGGTCCAATTCTATATGTTGATAGCATTATGGGTGGAGAACCATGTCTCTAGGAATTCTTATGTGCGAAGATAGTATCCTGACATAGGAAAGACCTGTGCCTTTTTGAACTTTCCTTTCATAAGAAACAGCAGCCCTTTTAGTGCCGTCCAGTTAGGTCCAATAGTAGACGGGATCTGGCAAACATAGACTGAGAGCAGTTACTTGCAGGTAAGACTACATGTGAAAAGTGGGAGCATTTTAAAAGTAGCATAGTGAGAATTCAGGACCAGCGTGTTCCTCTTCAGGGCAAGGACAGCAAGTCACGGGAACCCTGGATGTTAAAGGATACTGAAAGTTTGATAAAGAAAGAGAATGAAGTATATGTCAGGAAAAACAGGGAGGCCCTTCAAAAGTATAGAGAGTGTAGGAGGTTGATTTGAAAGGAAATTAGGAGAGCAAAGAGGAACCATGAAATATCTTTGGCAAATGAGATTAAGGAAAACCCTCTGGCTTTTTATATGAATCACCATGGAAAGAGTGGCACCTATCACAAGCCAAAGGGACAATCCATTCATGGAGTCAGTGGACATGGCTGAGGTCTTAAATGAATACTTCTCATCTGTACTGACAGAGGAGAAAGACGTAGCTGGAGATTTCAGTTGGGATGGTGAGGTTCTAGAACACATTAATATTATTAAGGAGGAGGTATTAGATGTTATAGTAGGCATATAGGTGCATAAATCCCCAGAGCCTGACAAGATGTATCATGGGCTGCTATGGGAGCGAAAGGAGCAGATTTCTGGAGCCTTGGTGGAGATATTAAATACTTTGCTGGCTGCAGGTTAAGTGACAGATACCCAAAGGGTAGCTGTTGTAATTCCTTTGTTCAACAAGGGCAGTAGGGATAAGCCAGGTAGTTTTTGTCCTGTTAGTCTGAAATCAGTTGTATGGAAAATGTTGGAAAAAAATTCTGAAGGACAGAATTAATTAATAATTGGATAATTCAGGAATAGATCAGGGATAACCAGCATGATTTTTTAGGAGATCCTGACTAATTTGTGTTTTGTAAATATATTGATGAGGGTAATGCTGTTGATGTGTTTTACATAGATTTCAGTAAGATGTTTGAAAAGGTCCCACATGGAAAGCTATTCCCAAAGTAAGAGCCCATGGAATCCTAGGCAAGTTGGCAAAGTAGATCCAAAATTGGCTTACCAATAGGAGACAAAGGGTGACCATGGAGGGTTGCTTTTATAACTGGAAACCTGTGACCAACAATGTGCCACAGGGTTCGATGGTTGGACTGATACAGTTTGTTATTTATATTAACAACTTGGATGCAAACATACAAGGTGTGATAAGTAAGTTTGCAGATGACACATAAATTAGTGGTGGTGTTGATAGTGAGGAGGATGGTCTCAGGCTACAATCTGATATTGATCAGCTGGAAAATTGGGCAGGGCAATGGCAAATAGAATTTAATCCCAATAAGTATGAGTTGATGTGTTTTAGGGGATCTAATAAGAAGGTTTAATAATATACACAACGTATGCTAAGTCTTTAGGGAATACATGAAGGTGTCAGCACAGGTAGACTTGAGGGTGAAGAAGGCATATTGGATGCTTTCCTTCATTAGCCAGGGCATAGAATGTGGGAGCGAGGAAATCTAGTCACAAATTCATAAAACATTGGTTAAGCCACAGATGGAATACTGTGTGCAATTCCACTTCCTACACTGTTTAGAGGGTACAGAGGAGCTTCACCAAGATGTGGCCTGGAAGAAAAGTCTCAGTTTTGAGGAGAGACTGGATAGGCTGGGTTTGTTTTCCTTAGAGTGGAGGAGGCTTATGGAGGATTTGATTGAGGCATACAAAATTATGAGAGGCATAGACAAAGTAGATTGTGAGAATCTCTTCTTCCATAGCAGACATGTCTAAGGCAAGAGGGCATAAGTTTAAAGTGAGGAATGAGTCATTTAGAGGAGATCTGAAGAATTTCTTTTCACCCAGAGGCTGGTAGAAATATGAAACATGCTGCCTGAGAGGGTGGTGAAGGGCAGGCACTCTTGCTACATTTAAGAAGCACTTGGAGGAGTACTTAAAATACCAGGACATTAACAGACTATGAACCAAGTGCATGTAAATGGGATTTGTGTAGTTTCGTGTTTGTTGGTTGGCACAGAAGGGGAGGTTGGAAAAATGGGATTAGAATAGCTTGGTGGTAGTTTTTGACTGGCATGGATATATTGGGCCAAAAAGCCTTTTTCTGTGCTGTAGATCTTTTTGACTCCTGTTGGATCCTTGGTTCTCCATTCTTTCCACTCTGACTACCTCTTTCATTTCTTTATTGCCCAGTATAATTTCTCCTATGTCTGCTTCTAAGGGTCTTGTGTTTAGCTTTGGTGATCTCTCCCTTTTTTACTTACCACGTAGCTTGTGAGAGATTTTACATTTCTTGCAAATTTACTGTCTGTTTACCGTCACTTTATCACTCACTTAATCACCAGTTACTGATTTTTTTTTTTAAAACCCAATCCTCAGCCTTACTATCTTTTAAACAATATTGTAGCCTTTAACATTTAACAACTCTTAGTCAAGTACTATTCTGAACTTATCCAGTTAGCCCAGATGTACCACTTTTCCAGTAGATGCTTTTCATGGTCGAGGATACCTTTATTCAATGTGAATTGTAAACTATTAAATCGATAATTAGACTATTACCCACAGTTTAACATGCTCATAGGGATAATTGCTTGTGCCATTGGGTGGTCTTAATTAGCTTGACAGGGGGGTGGAAAGAGAGAGCTCGGGTTCAAGGGAAACAAAAGTAATACAAGAAAGTAAAAGACTGGTAATCAAAATTAGAAGACAGACAAAGCAATGACAATCATCAATTAAGATCAAAATGAAGAATAATGTTAAAAAGGCTGAATTAAAAGTGGTCTGTCTGCGTGCATGTTGAATTCACAAAGAAACATTGATGAAGTGCTAAAAAGGTTGGCAGCACCCCAGATAGAGAAGCCATCAGCCTCAGATGGGATGCATCTTAAGTTGCGGAGAGGTAAGGGACTAAATTGTGGAACTGTTGGCAGTAATTTTCCAGGCCTCTCTGAATGCAGGATTAGTCCCAGGGACTAGAGGATTGTAAATGTAATGCTATTGATTGGGAAAAGGGCAAATTGGAAATTACATACCTGTTAGCTTAGTGGTCAAAGGTGAGAAAACTGATGAAGGCCATGATACGGGATAAGGTAACTATACACTTGGAAAAAAATAAATTAATACTAGACAGTCAATGTGACTCTGTCAAGGGCAGTTCATGGTGGGTAAATTTGATTGAGTTCTTTGACAAGGTGACAGAGCTAGTGGAAGCTCGTAGGAAAGACAGTGGAAGGGCAATGGCAGGGGTTTCTGGGGGTAATTCAGAAGGCACAGCAGAAATTTATCTTAAAGAAGAAGAAATATACTAAGGGGAGGAAGAGGCAACCATGGCTAACAAGGGAAGTCAGCAACAGCATAGTGAGAAACCAGAGGATTGGGAAGCCTTTTAAAAACCAGCAAAGGATAATTAAAATAGCAATAAGGGGGGATAAAGTTAAATGTGAGGATAAGTCAGCTAGTAATATAAAAGAAGATTGCAAGTTTTTTTTAGATACATAAGAGGTAAGAGAGGAACAAGAGTGGATTTTGGAGCGCTGCAAGATGAGGCTGGAGAAATAGTAATGGGGAACAAAGAAATGGCAGCGGAACTGATGAGTTACTTTGCATCAGTTTTCACAGTGGAGACACTAGCAGCATACCAGAATTTTAGGACAGCCAGAGGGTAGAGGTGAGTGTAATGGCCAAAACTAAGGAGAAAGTGCTGGGGAAGCTGAAAGGTCTGAAGGCAGATGAATTACCCAGATTGGGTGGGCTGCACCCCAGGGCTCTGAAAGAGATATCTGAGCAGATTGTAGAGAGATTAGTGGTGATCTTTCAGGGATCACTGGAGTCAGGGAGGGTTGCATAGGACTGGAAATGGCTGATGTAACACCTTTGTTTAAGAAGGGAGGGAGGGAGAAGACAGGAAACTATAGGCCGCTAAGCCTGATCTTGGTCGTTTGTAATATTTTACAGTCCATTACCAAGGATGAGAAAAAAAGGCTGAGCCAGCATGGCTTCATCAAAGGGAGGTCACACCTGCAAAATATGTTAGAATTCTTTGAGATGATGTATAAGTTAGACAAAGGAGTGCCGGTGGTTGTGATCTGTTTCGATTTTCAGAAGGCCTTTAAGAGGAGGCTGCTAAATAAGACAAAAGCCTATGGTGTTAGGGATAAGGTACTGGTATAGATAGAGAACTGGTTGACTGAAAGAAGGCAGAGAGTGGAAATAAAGGGGTCTTTTCGTAGCAGCCAGTGACCATTGGATTTTTGTGAGGGTCAGTGTTGGAGCCACAACTATTCGTGTCAGACATTAGCAACCTAGTCAAAGGAATTGATAAGTTTGCAGATGACACACAGATTGGTGGAGGGACAGGAGTGTTGTGGAGGCAAGGAATCTGCTGAAGGACTTGGACAGGCTACGAGAGTGAGCAAAGACATGGCAGATGGAATACAATGTGGAAAAGTGTGAGGTTATGCATTTTGGAAGGAAGAACGGAGGCTTCAGCTATTTTCTGAATGAGGACAGGCTTCGGAAATCTGATGGATAAAGCAACTTGAGGTCCAGTTCAGGATTCTCTTAAGGTTGACATGCAAGGTAGGAAGGTAAATGCAATGTTAGCATTCTTTTTGAGAAGGCTAGAATACAGAAGCAGGGCTGTACTGCTAAGGATCAGACCACATTTCAAATAATATGAGTGATTTTGGGCCCTATATCTAAAGAAGGATGCTACTTGGAGTGTGTCCAGAGGAGTTTTATAATAATAATCCCAAGGATGAAGGGCTTGTCATATGAGGAGCACCTGAGGACTCTGGGTCTGTACTCGATAGTGTTTAGTAGGGTGAGGGAAAATCTGTTTGAAACTTACAGCATACTGAGAGGCCTAGATAGAATGGACGTAAAGAAAATGTTTCCCCTACTAGGAGAACCAGAACCCAAGGCCACAGCCTCAGAGTGAAGGGACGACCTTTAAGAATTGAGATGAAGAATTTCTGCAAGCCAGTGGGTCATGAATCTGTAGAATTCGTTACCACAGAGTACTGTGGAGGCCAAGTCAATGAGCATATTTAAGACAGAGATAGTAAGGGGATCAAGGATTGTGGGGAAAAAGCAGGAGAACGAGATTGAAGAACATATCAACCATGATCGAATAGAAGAGCAGTCTCAATTGGCCGTAGACCTAATTCTGTTCCTATATCTTGGGTATTATAGATGAGGGTAGTGCTGTGGATGTTGTATATTTGGACTGTCCAAAAGTATTTTTATGTGGTTCCACATATCAGGTTGATTAGCAAATTAGAAGCATTTGGAATTTGTCCTTGGTCATTGTCATTGTCAAATGGTCATTTGTCAATGGTCCTTGGCAGCGTGGAGTAGAAGTTTTCAAAAAGATAGGAAACAGAGGGTATGGGTAGATGGGTGGTTTTCAGATTAAAGACAATTTGAAAGTGGTTTCCCCCAGGGATTGGTTTTGAGACCCTTGCTTTTTCTGATTTATATAAACAATTTCAAGATGGCGTTGAGGGAAAAATCTCTAAATTTACAGATTTTGATTTTGATTTAGATTTATTATTGTTACATGTACCGTGATACAGTGAAAATATTGTTTTGCGTGCTGTCCAGACAGATGATACTAAACTAGGGAAAATAATTAGTGTGAGGATGACGCTGAATGATTTCAGAGGGATACTGACAAGTTGGCTAAAAGGATAGACACCTGGCAGGTGAAATTCCAAGCAGAGAAATGTCAGGTAATGCATTTTGGTAGAAGAAACGTTGAGAGATAATACGGTTCAATGGTACAGGAGCAGAGGGGCCTCTGGATTCACATGCATGATTCTGTGAAGTTGACCAGACAAGTTGAAACTGTTGTTAAGAAAGTTTATCGGATCCTTAGGGTTTATAAATAGAGGCATAGGATATAAAAGCATGGAAGTGATTTTATACCTCTATTAATCATTGGTCAGACCATATTTTGAGTACTGTGTTCAGTTCTGGGCATCTTATTTAAGGAAGAATGTTAAAGCCCTAGAAAGAGTGCAAAGGAGATTTATTAGAATGAGACGGTGGCTCCATGGTTAGCACTGCTGCTTCACAGCACCAGGGACTCGGGTTCGATTCCAGCCTCGGGTGTCTGTCTGTGTGGAGTTTGCACGTTCTCCCCGTGTCTGCGTGGGTTTCCTCCGGGTGCTCCGGTTTCCTCCCACAGTCCAAAGATGTGCAGGTTAGGTGGATTGGCCATGCTAAATTGCCTGTAATGTTCAGGGAGGTGTAGGTTAGGTGGGTTGTTGGGGGTGGGTGGGTCTGGTTGGGATGCTCTGAGGTTCGGTGTGGACTTGTTGGGCCGAAGGGCCTGTTTCCACACTGTAGAGATTCTATGGAGACCAGGAATGTGGGATTTTAGATACAAGGAAAGATTAGAGAAGTTAGGCTTATTCTCCTTGGAGCAGAGAAGATATCCTTATCGAGGTTTGCAAAATTATGATTAATTTTGAGAGGCTAAAGAAAGATATTCTATTTCCACTGGTTGGTATGTCAGTAACTAGGGATCACAATTGCACGATTGTTAGCAAGACAGCTAGGAGTGAGTTGAGGAGAAACTTCTTCAGAGAGTTGTTAGGATTTGGAATGTGCTGCCTGGGAGAGCGGTGGAGGTGGACTCCATACAAGATTTCAAATGAGACCTGGACACATATTTGAAAGTGATGAATTTAGAGGGTGACAGCGATAGGACTAGAGAATGATAGCTCCTTTTGGGAGCTAGTACAGACACAGTGGGTTGAATGGCCTCTTTCTATGCTATACAATTCTATGATTTATGTGGAGGGTACACAACACGTGTACATATGAAAAATGCACATAGCATTGAGAATGATTTACTTAGCACAGAAATGCATCAGGTTTGGCAGCCAAAGTTTTTCTTTGTCATAATGGCAAAGGGTACTATTGTGAGATTGCAAAGAGTTGTGTTTGTATTGTGGTCTCCACCTGATTAAGGGATTCAAACACCGTATTCTGGGAAAGGTGATTTGGATTTTGGAGATGACAAAAGATTCAAGGACTTGGAGATGAAAGAGAGATAGAAGATCTGATGGTAATTTATAAGCAGTTAGTGAAGCATTTGTAATTATCAGCTAACATGGGACTAGGAGAGAAAACTTTAAAATCAGCACATTAAGACCACTACCAGGGACCCATTGGAATGGTGGCATGGTAGACAGTGGATGAGGGAAATTCCCTTGAGCTGCACTGGGAGAGAGAAGCTGAGCTTTGTCTAATGATGGTTGGGGTGTATTTTCTTTTTTGGTGCTTAATCAGGGTGATGTTAGGGAATCCCCAAAAATCATGGGACAGCTGCTCGTAGGGATTCCTCAGATCATAGTGAATGATGGCCCTGAGAAGGCCCGATATATCTTTCTGCGGCTTGGGGTGGGAGGGGGCGGAAGGAGGAAATGGCTTTCAGTGTCAGCAACACTGTTTAGTCCCTATACATTTGCTGATATCTGTAGCACTCTCCCTGTATGGATGTTAAATGTATATTTCAGTGCCAATAGCAGTTTGCAAGTTCTTAATTTTAAGATGGCTCCAGTTACCCAATTATCTAGGACCTGGCACATTACCATAAATGTTATGGCAGATGGAATGCAGCAAGTTTAAGATAGCCTCCAAATTTTTAGCATTTCAAATCCTCACTCAGCTCTCTGCTGCCCAGTGGGGCGGTTCAGGGTTAAATTTGAGAATGCCAAATTTGAGAACTCCGCTGGGCTTCACTGGAGTACTTTCCATTTGAATTCAGTCCAGTTCCAGGGTGTAATTTAGGCTGTAATTTACTCATGTTAAGAGTTTGCTGCATTTTTGAAAGAGACTGTGTAAGCTGAGGTCAAACGGTACTATTCAAAGAAATGCAGGGAGATTTGCTGAATAACACACTCCGCACTGCCAACATTGTCAAAACAAAATCTATATGTTGGGTATTCATATCTCTGTAATTTGAGAGCCAGCTGTTTGCAGAATGATTATCACTTTTGCTTCAAAATATTACTGCTGATCATTCAAAAAATGTCAACATTTCTGATAAAACATGGTGCAAATATGGATTCTACATCACATATTGAAAAGTATCAAACATCTCTGCTTTTCATAGGATGGGGTGAAAAAGTGTATTATAAAATTCCTACAGTGTGGAAGCAGGCCATTCAGTCCATTGAATCTAGACTGATTCCCCAGAGAGTATCCCAACAGACCTACGCTATAACAAGGTGTGGAGCTGGATGAACACAGCAGGCCAAGCAGCATCATAGGAGCAGGAAAACTTGACGTTTCGGGCCTAGACCCTTCATCAGAAAAAGGGTCTAGGTCGGAAACGTCAAGCTTTCCTGCTCCTATGATGCTGCTTGACCTGCTGTGTTCATCCAGCTCCACACCTTGTTATCTTGGATTCCCCAGCATCTGCAGTACCTATTATCTCAGACCTACGCTATAATCCTGCATTTCCCAAGGCTGATCCATCTAACTTGCACATCAGTGGACACTGGGCAATTTAACATGGTCAATCCACCTAACTTGCCTATCTTTGGACTGTGGGTGGAAGCCAGAGCACCTGGAGGAAAACCACACAGACGCAGGGAGAATATGCAAACTCCACACAGGCAGACAAGAATCAAACCCAGCTAATCACTGAGCCACTGTGCTGCCCTGTGCATATAATTGTACAAAGATGAGTGACAAGGCAGATAACTGGTCAGAATGTAAAGAATGGTGGGAATGATTAAAAGGTTGGAGGAAAAATTTAGAGTATTAGAGGAAACAAGCTAGAAATGTAAAAACAGAAAGTAAGAGGTTTTAATGGTATTTACAAAAGAAAAAGCTTAAATAGAGTGAGTGTTGGTCCTCTAAATAATAAGGAAATGGCAGATGAAATGAACAAGTGTTTGCATCTGTCTTCAGTATAGAGGATACAAATAACATTCCAGCTAAGGCTGTAAATCATAGTGGAAGGAAGAGAGGAACTCTGGTGAAATTACTTAAATTGAGGAAGCAGTAACGAACCAACTGATGGAGCTGAACACTGACAAGTCTCTGGGTCCAGGTTGACTTCACCCTAGGGTCCAGCTGGCTGGACGTCTGGGCTCGGGACTGTGTTAGAATGGATAAGTGATTAAAGATTCTGGCTTAGAAAATCCCGAGGTTATTGGGAATGGGAAGTATGATTTAATCAAAGGGAAATCGTGTTTTCTCAATTGATTGTTGGTTTTGGAAGGAGTAACATACACTATGCATAAAGGGGATTCTTTGGATGTACCAAACTTGAATTTCCGGCAGGTATTTCGTAAGGTGCCACGTCAAAGGTTATTGTGGAAAATAAATGCTTATGGTGCAGAGGGTAAAATTTCAGCAAGAGTAGAAGATTGACTTGCTGGCAAAAAAAAAAACGGTATGCATAAATGGGTCTTTGTCTGATTGGCAAGATTTGATGTGCGGACATCTGCAGGGTCCTGTGCTGGGTCCTCGACCTTTTACAGCTTACATCAATGACTTAGCATTGTAGCTAAATTTGCAGATGACAACCAGATAGGAAGGAAAGTATGTTGTGAAGAAGATACAAGGAAGTTGCAGAAGGATATAGATAGGTTGGGTGAATTGGCTAAAATCTGGCAGATGGAGTAAAATGTGGGAAAAAGTGAAGTTGTTTACTTTGGTAGGAAGAATGAAAAACGAATATTTCTTAAATGAAGAATAACTGCAGAATTCTGAGATGTAGATGGATTTAGGTGTTCTAATACATGAGTCACAAAAATATTAGTATACAGACACAACCTGATGAAGAAGCTAATGGGATGCTACCTTTTATTATGAGAAGTATTGAATATGTAAGCAAGGATGTTGTATTTCAGTTATATAGGACATTGATGAAACCATCTCTTTCATACTGCGCGCAGTTTTGACCTTTGTGAAGGAAGGATGTAAATGTTGTTAAAGGTTATTGTCAAGAGGAAGTTTGCTGGATAAATACCTGTAAAGACTGGGTTGTTTAATGAGGATAAGTTCAGCATGATGAGCTTGTTTCTACTAGAATCTAGAAGAGAGAGGGTGACTTCATATAAGTTTATTAGATCCTAAATGATCGTGATACAGTGGAGGTGGAAAGAGTGTTTTCTTTGTGGGTGAGTCCAGAATGAGGGGCACTGTTATAAAATTAAGGGTCACTCTTTCAGAACGGAGATGATGATAATTTTTTCTCTCTGAGGGCTGTACAACTTTGGAACTCTATCTCAGAAGGTAGTAAAGACAGAGCTATTGAATGTTTTTCAGATAGACAGACAGATTCTTGTTAAGCAGGGGAATCAAAATGTTATTGGTGGTAGATGGAAATGTGAAATTTGAAAGCATATTAGCCACGACCTTAATGGTGCAGTAGGCTCAAGAGGCCAAATGGTTCACTTTTGCTTCCATTTTGTATGCAGCCCATTGAATCTGCCCTGCCATTCTAGACTGTGTCTGATCGACTCATCACTGCCATATCCCCTAATGTCATTAGTCTGCAGAAACCTAATTTTCAATTTTTGAGCCTTCTCAATGACTGAACTTCCACAGCCCACCAGGATAATAGTAATTGTAATTTATTGTTATGTGTATTTATGAAAATGCAATAAAATGTGTATGTTACCATAAGTCAGTGGCATATAAAAATAAATAAATCATACAAAGGTTGGACAAATTTCAGTTTTTGTTCCATATACAGCTTCTTGATTTCCTAAGTGACCATGGGACACTGCTGCACTCTGCAGCCACGAAACCATTCTCTGAGGCTGCAACACCAAAGAGGAAGTGCACTAAAGCAGCCTCCACTGCCACAGATCAGAACCAGAATGTCATCTCTGCCAAAGCTGCCTCATCACCGCCAATACTCAAGCCATTGCCATAGCCAGGAGACTGTCCCAACTCTTAAGGACCGGGATCCATCTCAACTTCAAGAACTGATCGACCATTCTGGATTTTAAACAGATTTGGACCTAGCATTGACTCCTGCACATCCCATTAATAGCAGCCTATCATTCTGAGAATGATTTGATTATTCCTACTGTCTGCCTTCTTACTGTTAACTAATTCTTAACCAATACTAGTATTTTCCCTCCTAATCCCCATGCCCTGTAACATTATTTACTAACCTCCTATGGGACCTCACCTAAAACCTTCTAAAAACCTAAATGTACCACATTCACTGGTTCTCCTTAGTTAGTACAACAAGTCACATTCTTGAAAAACCCCATTTGTCAAATATGATTTCCTTTTCATAAATATACATTGACTCTTGGCGCAATTTTTTTCTGCTTTTTTTCATTCTTACTTGGATGTAGTATTTGCCCTTGAACTGATTTGTTCGCTAAGCCTTTTTAAATTGCAGTTAAGAACCAAGCACATTTCTATGGATTTAGAGCCACATATAGATCAGAGGAGGGATGTCACTGCACAGATGGATTTTTATGACATTTTTTCCAATTATAGAGTTTTATTAAATAGATTTCATCATGTGCAGATTTCTGCAGACTAATGACATTAAAGGAGTGTAGGATTCAAACCCATGTCCTTAAAGCGTTAGGGGCTCTCTGTTATCAGTCTGGTAACATTACCACTACACCACCTCTATTGATCCTTTCTGCAATACACTAAAGTGAGGCTAATCTCGTCCAGGAGATTCATCAACTCTGTACAAGTACTTTTCAAGTGCTACCTCTTTACCAGTAATAATTTTGTTGAGCTCTTCAGTTACACAAGTCCCTTAGTTGCCTGATATTTCTGGGAGATTTTATATATCTTTTTACCATGAAGAATTTCCCTGTAACCATCTGTAAATTCTCCTGACCTCACCTGTGAAGGACCTACATTTATCCTTGTTAATCTTTTTCCTTTCACATATCCGTATAACTTTTTAACATTTGCCTTTGTGTCTTACTAGCTTGCATTCATATTGCTTTCAATTTCCTTATCAGTTCCTTAACCCCCTTTTTGCTGGGTCCTAAATTACTATCAACCCATAGGCTTACCACATTGTCTGGCATTCTTTTAAGCTACTTGCTTTGATCTAATGCAGTCTTTAACATCCAAGTTGATTCACCCTTCCTTTTTGGTTTGTACCTTAAAGTATATCTGATATACACAGTGTTGTGATTCTTTAAATACAAGGCATCACCTGTCTGCCATCAATTCCTTTAAAGCCTTTCGTACCCTCATAGTTTCCTTTGTTCATATTTAAGACCTTTGTTCATATTTAAGACCTTTGTTTCAGTATTAACTATAATACATTCAAACTCCACATCAAATTCTATCATATTATGGTCACTATTTCCCAAAAGTTCTTTTCTGGCAAAGTTATTAATTAGCCCTTTCTCATTATCAAACACTAAATCCAAAATAGCCTGATCGCTGGTTGGTTCCTCAACATACTGTTTCAAAAAGTGAAATCATACAAACTTGAAGAATTCAATGTCCACAGCATTAGTGTTGACTCCGTTAACCCAGTCTATATGCAAATTGAAATCACTCATTATTGCTGTATAATCCACGTGGCAATGGCTACATCCCTGAGATTGACAGAGATTTCTACTTTGTCCCAGATTTTCAGAAACAGGTGATGGAGATAGCACGTAAGCTCAGCTCCTCCAAGTTTGAAAATCTCCCCTTGTATCCAGTCCACTTCATGGGAGCACAACAAAGAATTGGTCTTAGCCTCAACCTCAAGAAGACTTAAGCCCTTTACCAAATCATCCCACGGCAAGTTTCAGTCCATCCCTCCATTAAGGTCAGTGGAGAACTCCTCCAAAATGTGGAACACTACCCCATTCCTGGAGAGCTGCCTCTCATGTAACACTGACATCCATGCAGAGATCCAACGCCACATCCAATCTGTGAGCCCTGTCTTTGGACCGTGACATCCACGCTGATATCAAGATCCTTATGTTTGAGACAGTCGTCCTTCTGACTCTTCTTTATGGCTCCGAAAATTGGACTATTTATTGATATCACTCAAGGCCGTTGGGAATTACCATCAAAACTGTTGAGGATGGATTTCTTGTAAAAGACGAGGGACAGTTGTACGAACATCAGTGTACTTAACGCAGCCAACAGCACCAGTATCAAGAGCCTGATCATCTCAATAGACTTTGTTGGACCAGACCCATGCTTAGGATGCCTGAATTCCGAGTGCCAAAGCAAATCGTTCTTGCCCAGCTTGAGGAAGACGCTGAATCGAGGGGAGGACAAAGGAAGCATTTCAAAGCTTTTGTCAAGGCTTCCCTCGAGATATGCAACATAGATGTCAATGTATGGGAGACCCTTGTTCAGAAGAAACTGATTTGGAGGTATTGTAGAAAGGGATGCAGTTCTTTGAGAACATCCATCAGCAGGAGGAAGTGGAGAAAAGGAATGCCAGTGATCCCAGGACTAAGGACCAATTTGACCTCCCACAAAACATGTGTTGAGAAATGTGGTTCTAGGATCAGGCTCATCAGCCACACAAGGACTCTCAGAACCCATGATATGGGACAGCCATATTCGTTAGCGAGCAATTAGAGACGATTACCTGTATCATATGCTTCTCTAATTTCCTGATTTATGGCCTGTCCAAAACTAGTAATATAGTTAATGTTCTTTTAACAATTCCCACTTATGTTTGCTTCTCCTTGTTCTTTCTTAATTCCACCCATACTGAAATGTTTTGGGGCTAGATTTTCCCATTTCTATATGAAGAGTTACTTTTGAGGAGTTTCATGTCCCGTCAGTGTTACCAGTGACTTTTGACATGCTATCTTCCACTCCCCACCCATTAATTAGGAGACCAGCGTCTTTGATGTCTTTCTCATGCAATCGTGCAGCAGTCGTCACAGCATCTGGTGTGCATAAAGGCCAGCTGCACATCACTTCAGATGCAAGCCAGGAAGTACCCATATAATGTTCTCATAGGAGACTAAGATGTCTCTGAAATGGAAGCTGGCACCTCGCTTTCTTGATAGGAACTTACAAGTTCTGGTGAATAGAAGGGTTACTAAAAGGGCCATTCTCCACCTAGCAATCCACCACAGGAGGCGAAGACACTAAACATTGCTAATTTGGACACAGATAACATCCTGGGCCAGTGCTTTCATCAGGGCCAGATGGAATATGCAGCAGTGCAGTCAAAAGGTAAGTGTACTTCAGTGGTCCGTAAGGATGCCATCTCCTTCTGTCCGCTACCCCACACTCAGCCTGACTATCACTGCGCACAATCCTCACTAATGCACATGGATTACTAACCTCACCATTGTGTGCAGCATCTCTACTCAGCAGCTCTCACCTAACCCTAACCCTAATCCTCTTCCTCTACAGATACTAACTTTCCTACACTCTGTTTAAAAAAAATGCAATCCCCAATAGCAGGCAGCCTCCAAGAAAATGCAAGAAGTGCAGAGTGAATGAGCATTTACAAATTGGTTAAGAGCCATGAGGCACATTCTGTGCAGATGTGCAAGATGGCTGTATTTCTGTATGCAAGTGACTGGGCCAAAACATGCAAATTGAAGTGTCTCTGAGCTCTGAAGTGAAGTTCCGAAAGCCTGGAGTGGATTCGGAGTTGGTCCGAGGTCAGCCATGATAATGTGGTAAGGCTGATGTAATGATGTCAGTATTGGTGGACGAAGGTAGGCGAAGAACACTGTCCATGTTGCATTCAAGGATGTATTGGTGAAGGGATATTCAAATAGAAGCAGAAAAGCAATCAGTGAACTGCATTCGCCACACACTGCTCTGATTTTTAAGTTGGGAATTTTTGTTGGGACAGATGGTAGAATTGCAAACTACATATAAATGAGAAGAGTTGGTTTATTAATGAGATGCAAATAAATGGAAATAGATAATTGCTGCTTATAAACAAGATTCAGATCCTGCAGTTAAAACCTTAGGAGAAATATCTGACTTATTTTTCTTAATGTTGGGTATCTATTTTTTGATCAATTCATACTTTCCCAGAATTCTTATATTGCTGATATTGTTCAGATGGTGGGAAAGAAATGCAATCCCCAATGGCTGGGAAAATTCAGCCCACAACTTGATCCTTTGATCAGAGATGGTCTCTTTCTAATGTACTGTTGTCACCCCTTATTAGAGGCGATACCACACTCTCATTTCCTTTTTAGGATATCCCTCCTAAATATAGAGTAACCTTGAATATTCAGTTCTGATTCACACTGACCCCACAGCCATGTCTCTGTGTTGGTAATTAAATTATATAAATTTCCCTCAATTTGTGTATTCAGATAGAAACACAGAAGCTTACAGTTCAGAAAGAGGCCATTTGACCCAACATGTCAATACTGGCTCCCAAACAACCTATCCAGCCAGTCCCATTATCCAGCCCTGTCTCTGTAGCCCTCTGAATTCAAATATATATCGAGCTCTCTTTTGAAACCTCGGATGGAATCCACCTCCACCACTTTTCCAGGCACTGCATCCCAAATCCCAACAACTCTGAGTAAAAATGTTTCTCCTCATCTCACTCCTAGCTGTCTGTCTTGCAATCTTAAAATATTTTCTTGTATCTAAAGTCTCTCCTTCCTGGCATCATTCTAGAAAATCTCCGTAGCACTCTCCCCAATGCTTTAATTCTCTTCCTTAAATAAGGTGCCAGAACTGAACACCATTCTCCAAATGTGACCGATGTGACCAATGATTTGATAGAAGTGTGGCATCACTTCTTTGCTTTTATACCCTATGCCTCTATTTATCAACCCATTTATAATCCTTCTTAACAAGTTTAAACTTGCCTAGCCACCTTCACTGAATTTTGCACATGAACCAGAGGTCCATTGTTCCTGTACTCCCCTCAAAATTGTACCATTAAACCTGTATTCTCTCTCCATGTATCCTCTACCAAAATGCATTACCCCAATTGGTCAGCTGGTCAATGCCCCTCAAAATTGCGCAGCATCAGCATCCTAATTCACTATTCTTAGTATCAGCTGAAAATTTAGAGATTTTGCCCTCAACATCCACCTCAAAATCATTTATATAAATGAGAACGTGAAGGTGTCCCAATACCGATCCTTGGGAACACCACTTTCACTTCATCTCCAAAATGAGAAATGCCCATTTGTACGTACATGTCTATTTCCTGACTTTTAGCCAACTTCTAATCCATGTTGCCAAGGACCCACCAATTCCAAACATTTCTAATTTGCTAACCAATCTGCCAGGTGGCACTGTACCAAATGCTTTCTGAAAGTCCAAGTATACAACATCCACAGCACTGGTCTCATCTACTGCCTGTGTTACCTCCTCAAAGAACTTAATCAGATTTATCAGACATGACCTGCTCTTGACAAAGCCTTATTGACTGTCCAGTATTAACTTATTTTTCTGTAAGTGTATATTTACCTATTCTGGATTATGGCTTCGCATCAGTTTCACACTACTGATGTCAAGATGAGAGGCCTGCAGTTTCCTGAATTATCCTTTGCTCCTTTCTTAAACAGTGGTGTCACATTTACAAACCTCCAGTCCTTCTGGACTAATCTTGTGTTCAGAGAGCCCTAAAAATCTCTGTCAATGGCTTCACAATTTGGTTCTTGACCTACCTCATCAAAGTAGGATATTAAGGTGGGTCAAGAAGAGGGTAAGTATGTCTCCAGGGTCAACTTTCCAAATTAATGAACTTTCTTGCCACCTCTAGAGAAGGAAAATGTCCACTCTAAGGGCAGAATTTTCCACGTCATTGAATGGCATGAGCAATACTGAGAAATGTAGGAAAATGTGAAAATGTTGAAAAAGATCAAAGTGTTGACATTGAGAGTAAAAGTTTCAATGGCGAGTTCTGAATCTTGCTAATAAGCAATGACTACCTCATTCCCATGCCATTGCATCTTTGTAATAGCACAACTATCCTAATTTTTATGTGGCTTGCAATTCTGCCCCCACCACCCACTTCCAAGAAGCTAGATTGGGACAAGTCATGACTTGAAAGTCAGAGTAATTACCTGATGAATGCAGCTCACTGCTTGCTTCTTCCAACCTCCGTTTTTAAGGTCCATTAACTGTCATGTCTTTGAATGCTCCATGGGCAGCGCCCTTCTTCATCTTTTGTCTATCGAAGTCAATGTTAGCAAACCACCAGCCTCACCACATTATCAAGGTTGATCTCTGACCATCTCAGAATTCACTTCAGTTCTAAGGGACTTCATGTTGAAGCTCAGGGACACTTTGTCCTTGTATGCTCCTGCCAGGTCATTTTGTGCACAGGATGCATCTTCGGGCCATCAGCTTCACTTTTTTAGGTCTTACTCAATTTGTGCTTAATTTTAGGCTGCCTGCCTTTGTGAATTGCCCAGTTGTATAGGCAGAGGGCAGGAATGGTTGTGGAGGATGATGGTGGGTGAGAGTCGTTGAGAGGAGTTGCTGTATGCAGTAGTCAAGTTGGTAATCAATGAGCACTGGTGAAGTTTGAGTGCAGGGGCAAAGTTACAGTGAGTGAGAGGTAATAGAGAATAGCTAGTGGCACTTACCCTTCAGGAATGCAGGAGGTCATTGATCTTCATCCTGCACTGCTTTGCATTCTGTCTGACTTTGAAAGCAGCACTGACTAGGTTTAGTTGGATAGGGTTTGTGGATACAGTTCCCAATTCACGAATGCAACTCAAAGGAAAAAATTCAGCCCAATGAGCACAAACACAAAGTTATGCCCACCACTTACAAAATGCTAGTTAGGCCACAAATAGAGTATTGTATCCAGTTCTGATCACCACAGTTTAAGAAACATGTAAAGAATCTTGAGGGACTGCAGAGGAGATTTACCAGAATAGTTTCAGGGATGAAGGATTTTAGCTCCAAGATTAAGTTGGAGAAAGAAGAGTTGCTGTCCATAGAGCAGAGTTCATAGGAAGATCTGATGGACGGCTGCAAAACTATGACTGGTTAAGATAAGTCAGACAAAAACGAAAGTTCCCAGTAGCCGATGGAGAAAGCCCAAGCGGCGCAGATATTAGGGTTTGGGCAAGACACGAATGGGATATGTGAGGGAAGAGCTTTTTTATGTAGTGAACTGAAATGATCTGAAACATGACTTTGAATGTTAGGAAATGCAGAAAGGATGAAAGATTTCAGAAAGAAATTCAATCTATTCTTGAAGGAAATAAATATGCTGGACAATGGGAAAAAGCATAGTGATCGGACTGGCTGATTGGATTTCTCAGCAGAGAGTCAGTTTGAACTCAAGGGGCTAAATGGCTTTCTTTTGTACTGAATGTGCACCAGGAAATTGAAGGAATCCTTTAAGATTCAAAGCATGATTTTTTTAGGCATAAATTATATTAACAATTTCAATATTTTTGTGCAGGGACTTAAACTCACCATTGGTCAAATGGAAGAACAACTCATAGAAAAACATTTTGCCCAATTAACAAGGTTTAGATCCTTGTGAGAGAAGCCGTGTCTTTCATAATTCAGTATTTGTCAATAACTAATGATTTCAATAATTGCAACTCATTTTATGCACAATGTCAAGAAGTCTATTATTCAATCTGAAACAATTTTTTTCTAACATAAGAGATACTGGCACGTGTTATCTTATCGACATTGCATTTCAAGGAACAAGTTATTGAGTGGTCCTTTAGCAACAAGGTCTGAAATTTCCAGATTTGCTGAAGCTATGAAAATTGTATCTTGTTTCAATAAATGGTAGTAAATATAACATAGAACAAGCCTATTCATACCTCCTTTAGTTTAACTAACATGTTCATAATCACCAAAGACCCAGCAAGATGTAGAATCAGTTTAGTGACTCAGTGATGTCTGTGGAAATGCATTGGACTGTTTTGTAGTATCTGCATTTTAAATCTTCATATGTATCTAAAAATGTTTCAAAGAAATTTCATCTTGAAAAATCAGAGTCTAACCAGCTGCATACCATTCACATGTTTAAAACTTCCAACGTTAATCAAAAAGCATTACATAGGCAACAAGATTGTGCTGAGCTTGCCCCACTACCAGAGTTTTTCAAGTTCTTAGATTATTATAATTAAATTGCATTAATTTTAGTTGAATCATTTCCTTCAAACGTTAATATTTCTTGAAGCTGTAAATCTTGCACTTCATGCCTCGTGATATTTCAGATTATGTTTCAATTGTATATAAAGACATTATCATAGCATCCTATGATAACAAGGTGTGGGGCTGGATGAACACAGCAGGCCAAGCAGCATCATAGGAGCAGGAAAGCTTGACGTTTTGGGCCTAGACCCTTCATCAGAAATGTATTTATCTAGGCCTGAAACGTCAAGCTTTCCTGCTCCTATGATGCTGCTTGGCCAGCTGTGTTCATCCAGCCCCACACCTTGTTATCTTGGATTCTCCAGCATCTGCAGTACCTTTTATCTCTCATCATTAACATCCTATGTACCTTTAGATAATTTAATTGTGTTTCTATTTCTCAAGGCAGATCATTTTGGGATATTATGGATACGAGTATTTGCTTCTCTTATATCCCTTATTAATATTTTAGCTTATCTGTTATGAAAGCCCACACTGTTTTCTGTTAATTTCCTTTGGGTAATATGAATCAGGTTATTAACAGTATCAGTGTTTTAACCTTTGTTCAGACCATTACCCATATTGGCCTCATGCTCGTTGAACATTTGCTGAGTCCACTTTAACTTTCAATCTTTCTCTAATGCAGAAAGTACCAGTACAAGTGTCTGTTGTAATCATTCCTGTTGATGAATATTTTATCTGGACATGGTATATTTTTCCCTTTTTTCTTTTCCCTGCGTAGTTTTGACAAGGAAGTTGTATATTCTGGTCTATGAACATGCCAAAGTAGGTTGAATTTGAACCTGGAGAAAAAAGCATACAAAGGACTTAATAAAAAAAAAAAGGTCCTCCGCATTCTGCAGACTATTTGGAAAGAAGTTATATGCAACCATCTGTTATCATTAATGTATGAACATCTGTAACCAATAGAAACGATTTGCTTTGATAGTTTGATGATATCATCAAATGAATACATTATGGGAGTCTTCAAAGGAGGGAGTGTTCTGTCTACTGAAATTAGTGTTTGATAATGATGGCTTTTCATAACAGAAAGTAATCTGGTTCTTATCTCAGCTGAATGTTAAATTATGATGCTGTTCCAAAGCTGATATAACCTGTTACCGTTTCAATGGAACTTCTGCGAGGTGAAAATTACTTGCAATTTTTACACCTCAATAAAGGTCGAACTCTTACTTTATATATATTGTACACAAACTATCATACACACATACATATAGCTATTCCTAAATATGCTGAAGAATGCTGCTTTAAATCTAGTGATGATGTTGTATTAAAATTATTTTGAGAGTTCTGGCATCAACTGTTTGCTATTTTAGTACATTTTTTCAATCTCGAGCACAAGATCATAACACTTCCCTCTTATTTTTGTGCCACATGCACAAACCTGAAGTCACATAGATGCTAATGTCTGACCTCTCACCACAACCTTACAGTTTCAACTGTGCAATATAATCTTGAAACTGATACTCAGATGCATCTCCTTTATTATGTTCCAGCTTCATATTCGTTCCACATTCACATGAAGCTCTTGGAATCCCAAATATAATTGGCAAACGTCTTAGACGAAGGCCAAGTCACCTAGTATAGGTCATTACTAAGATTGTAAATGTTGAAAAAGAATATCGGTAATTAGGTGATTCCAAGTCTGTGCTTTAGAGGCACAGATTCCAAGTCTGTGCTTTAAAGTTTGCAGAGGAGCAGGAGACATAAGGCAGCCATGCTATTCTGTCAGAGAATAAACTAAAATATAAGATACGTATTTTTGGAGACTTCCCTTGTGTCACAGAATCTTTCTGAATTACAGTACAGATGGAAAAATTAAACATGGACGTCGAATGTAGGGAACTGCATCTCAGCAAATAGCGTGTATACACGCACACAATCTGATATGCAAAATACTGATACTATTTATTAACATTCAGGAAGTTTGAAACAGTCATTTTGATCTCTGCCTACTCCTTGCTGCTATGCATGAAGAGCAAAGTCTCTGAAAATTTAGCTGAACTTGTGGAGTATTTATTCTAAAAAGGTTTCAACTAAGCTTGTGGAGTTTTAGCAAGAATTGGAAGAATGCAGGATGATACATCTGGAGTTCAGGAGAAGGAGCAAAGTTCAGAAAAATGATCATTATAGTACAATTTGTGAAAATAAGTAGGTCATGATCTGTTTTGTTTCAAGGCTAGAAATATTTTTAAATGCCTGCAGTAAGCCCATACTGTTCCAGTGATTCCTTCTGCATCCGAGCATACATGTCATCAAAGTTTCTCATCATAACCAGATCATATATGATTCCTGTACATAAGAAAGTAACAAAAGTCCTGTTCTTAAGAAATCAAAAATGATATGAGCCAACAACACTAATTCAGAGCAGTTTGTTTAAAATGCAAGTTCTCAAGAATACAGACTTTTGGATTTCATTAAAAACATTTAACTAAAGCATGGGATCCTGCTCTTCTAAGTTCACCAAGACTTCAGACGAAATGCAGAGTGGTCACTCTTAGTTTATTGGTTTAAATACTGACAAATTCAAGTATTAGAAGAGTGTGTTACTAACCTGAAAATCCAGGAGTTTAAATTTCAATTTGCATTGAAGTTTTCTATGCAATTTGGAGCTATGTAATTAGTTTGAGGGCTGATAGCAGATTGACTAAGCTTAACTTTCTAGTGTTCTGTCCTGCAGTCAATGTAAGTACCCACCACCTATCTGCTGAAAAGCACAACTAATGGTTCCACTGAAATCAAGAAAAACATAGAAGACATTTGCCTGCATCTGCCTATTAAACCTATTCAAGCCAGGAGCAATAGTTGCAGTTTTGTACCTGTGGCATCTCTGACAGTAAGATGGGTTTTTGTGGAGAAAGCACAAACTACCCTTACAGCAACTACCATGAAAGCCTTTGACATATATGTCCCTGGAGTTACAACATACTCTATGGTAGACTAAAATCCTCAGGAGTGCTAATAAATTGCTCCAGCTGAACTACCAAGTGCAGCATATTGTTCCAGAGTACACCCAGTGTTATCAGCCACAACTAGTGCTCAGTGAAAGCAATTAAAACAAGTTATTTTTGTATTGAGACCCTTCAACTGCACATACCAATGCTCCCTCACTTGCCTCCCTTACAGCTGGTATTGCTATTCTCCTCACATGGCACTACCAGTTTTTCTAGCTCAAACTTACCTTAAGTGCCACCCACTGCACTCTCCTGAAGGTGGTTATTGCTCAGATGGTACTTAAAAACTATAGCTTGAATGGATTTACTGAGAGCAAACCCCAAGGCTGAATTTTACATGGAAGTGGAAGCCCCACTCCCCAGATATAATTGAGGTCAAGCTTGTAACCACTTGGAGTTGATTTTATAGTGATTTGGCTGTTAACTAGTTCAGGGTAAGCCTTCCATCCCCATCTGGGAGGAAGCCCTGCCTCCCAGAGCTGTGAACCAACCTATTAGACGGTTGGTGGTTGTCTAGTCCCAGCAATGCAGCAAAGTGTTGACCACTGCTGGTATTGTTGTGACTCCCAACCCCAATCATCAGTGGCTGCTAGGTGAGAAGGCAAAAAGTTGGGATGCCAGTCTGGCAGGTTCAGTAAGGATTTTGGAAGGACAGGATGCAATTGAGAAAGGTGGGAATGTTGTGCTGCTGGGGTCTTCCATTGGTGGCAAGGCACCCAAACAAGAGGAAGGCCGCTTCCACAACCCACATGTCAACTTGCAACATATGGCATTGACATCATGAACCACAGGTAAAACGCCAGTAGCAGTGAGGAAATGCCCTTAAGCATTCAGATACGGGGAAACCAAGCCATCGTGGCTGTTGGAGACGAGAAAAGCAGGTATCAGCTGAAAATTCATCAGGATATTTGAATTCTTCTGTTACATATTTAATTAATTTTTAGTGGTAATCATGTTACTGCTACCTAAAATTGTTCATGGAGTGCAATTTTCGACTACCTGCCCCTCCCACCCCAGATATAGGTTGACAGGTGTAGTCAGTATAAAAAATGGATGCCATTAATTGACTATTTGAGGATTGCAAATGACCTGGGCATGGGCGTGTGGGTTACTCAGCGCTTCATATGCCACTGGCAAAATATCAGCAGCATTAGGCATAGTACCCCTAGATTGGCTCCCATGGTTGCCTTGTTTCCCAGCAACTGTAAAACCTTCTTTCTCATCAGTTGTTAGGGTCTCCAGAATTAACTCTGGAGGACTTAAGACTGGAGGTGGACAATGTGGTATGCCAGCTTGCCAGCAGTGTCCCACTCCCAATATTTCGGAAGAGGCACCTATGACTGCCAGCCTAGCCACCTGAATGTGGCATTCAGTATATCAGTTTTCAAGTGACGTGCTTAACCATCAGTTAAAGACCTAGAAGTGATTTTTGATTGCAGGCAGAGGGGCATAGGTTGAGTAGAGGTAATTCCACGAGCACTTATCACTGAGTGACTCTGAAAGAATATAACACGGGGAGCCAAGCAGCCATGACATCCCTTCCGGAAGTGAGGGAGGGCAAGCATGGAAGTGCGGTTGAGTTTCTCCAATATCAGATCAGCAGTAGTGAGGAGCAGGTATTGTTACAGTAAATATAGACCGTTGCTCCTGTATATGCCAAGGTATTGGATGCAGGACTGAAACTGATATCCTCCACATAGGATCTTTCTTTATTTTTTCATGGGATGTAGGCATTGCTGGCAAAGTCAACCTTTAATTGTGCTTATGAAGGTCATGATAATCTGCCTGCTTAAACTGCAGAAGCCTATTTAAAATGAAAGCAGAAATTGCTGGCGGAACTCAGCAGGTCTGGCAGCATCTGTGGGAAGAAAGCAGAGTTAATCTTTTGAGTCTGGTGACTCTTCAACAGATGAATAGTCACTGGACTCCATGTTAACTCTGCTTTTTTCCTACAGATGTTGCCAGATCTGCTGAGTTTCTTCTTTTGTTTCAGATCGTCAACAACCTTGGTCCTTTTGTTTTATTTTAGAAGTCTGTTTGATGCAGGTACACCCATAGTGCTGTTGGGAAGGTCATTCTAGGATTTTGGTGCCACAGCAGTAAAGGAACAGTGATATTGTTCCAAGTCAGGATGATGTATACCTTTTGAGAAAAAACATGCAAGTGGTAGTGTTCCAAAGTGTCTGCTGCCCTTGTTCTTCTCAGTCTAGACATTGTGGATTTGGGACGTGTTGTTGGAGGAGGCTTGGTGGGTTACCACGGTGTATTGTGTAGATGGTATATACCATATTTCAGTGCAGCTGGAGGGCTATTTAAGTGGGTTGCTTTGTCCTGCATGTTGTCAAGCTTCTTGAGTATTGTTGAAGCTACTGTCATCCAGGCAAGTGGAGAGTATTCCATCATACTCCTGATTTGTGCCTTCTAAATTTTGGGCTATCTCTGGGGAGTCAGGAGATTTAAACCACGTCAGAGTTCACAACCTCTCTTCGCTCTTATAGCCACCATATTTACATAGCTGGTCCAATTCAGTTTCTGGTTAATGGTAGCTTCCAGGATGCTAAAAGTGGGGAACTCGGCAATGTTAATGCCATTGATCCACAAGAGGAGATGGTTACTTTCTGTTTTGTTGGAAATGGCCAGAGCCTGGCATAGTGACAAATGATTGTGGCAATGCACAAGTGATAACTGAAAGATGTCCAGGCAGGCTGTGAAAATTAAAATGGCAATGCAGAAGTTGCAAATTGCAGAAAGTAATAAATGAGTAGTTTATTATCGTTATTATTATGCAGTAAGGTGCTGGTAAAACGATAAATTGCTGAAGGTTTTCTTGCATATTTAATTTATGTTTTCTATAATTTTAAACTTTTAGTGCACTCATATCAAGCTTTATGGTTTGTAACTCCCAAATAAAGTAAATGCACACATTAGTAACCAATATTCTTGAACTACAGTTATCATCTATTAGCATAACCACTCACTTTATAATCTTCTGAAGGATTGGTAAGTGCCCTTTTTCAGAGTATTTCTTCTCCGTCAATTACAAATTTCAAATAATTTTATTGCATTCTTGACTACATGTGACAGAAAATAGAACCATGATTGAACTTGACATGTTAATTTTTTTTCATTTTTATTACATTTTTTTGTATCACAGAATAACAGAATCTCTACAGTGCAGATAGTGACTATTTGGCCCAATTCTGCACTGAATCTCTGAAAAGCATTCTGCCCAGACCCAGCCCTCTCACCCTATCCCCATAACCTGCATTTGTCATGGTTAATCCAGCCTAGCCTACACATCTCTGAGCACTGTGGCCAATTTAGCATGGCCGATCCACCTGATCCACACATCTTTTGGACTGTGGAAAGAAACTGGAATACTCAAAGGAAAGCCATGTAGACACAGGGAGAATATGCAAACTTCACGCAGACAGTCATCTGAAGCTGGAATCAAACTTAGGTCCCTGGTATTTTGAGGCTATAGCGCTAACCACTGTACTATTGTGCTGCCAATAAAAATGGCGGGGGAAGTGAAGCAAATAAGGTTGCTTTTTGAAATGGCTAGTGTAGTTTTCATGGGCTGAATGGTCTCTTTTATATTCCAGACAGCCATGCTGGGATTTGAATCAATGTTCCCCAGAGCATTAGCCTTTCTCTGGATTACAAGTCCATTGATATTACCATTATCCCATCATCTACCTCATTATCATGGAAGTGTTACAGCACAAGAGGAGGCCATTTGCCCCATTGTGTTTGCACTGACTCTCCAAAGAGCATTGTGCCTTGGTGTCATTCTTCTGCCTTTTCCTTATGCCCTTGCACATTGTTTCTATTTAAATAATCAGAATGAGATGTAATCTCATTGAAACATAAGATTCTTAAGGGGCTTCAGAAGGCAATGCCTTAATAGACTGCATCTACTACACTTCCAAGAAGTGCATTCTAGATCCAAACCACTTTTATGAAAAAGATTTTTCTTACCTTCACATTTGCTTTGTTTGCAAGTCACTTTAAATATTTGCCCTCTCATTCTTGATGACTTTATGAGGGGAAAAGTTTCTCCCTAGCTACTCAGGCCAGCCCCCTCATGATTTTGAAAACCTTTATCTTCTTTGACTTCTCTCTAAAGAGAATAGTTCCAACTTCTTCAATCTATCTGCGTATCTGAAGGTTCTCATCCATGGAATTAGTTTTGTAAATCTCTTCTGAACTCTGATGTGCTCACATCCTTCTATCGAATGGTACCCACGCCAAACACAATACTCCAACTGAGATCTAACATTATCTCCTTAAGAAAAGATATTATTTCATTGGCAGCAGTTCAGAGAAGGTTCACTAGAGTGATTCCTAGTAATGAGGGATTGTCTTATGAACAAAGACTGAACAAGTTGGGACTCTACTCACTGGAGTTTAAAAGAGCATAGAACATAGAGCTGCACAGTGCCAGAACAGGCCCTTTGGCCCATGATGTTGTGCTAAACCTGACGCCAAATTAAACTAATCCTTTCTGCCTGCCCTTGGTCCACATCCCTCCATCCCTTGCACATTCTTGTGCTTATCTAAAAGTCTCTTAAACGCCCCTATCGTATCTCCCTCAACCACCGTCCCTGGCAACATGTTCCACACACCTACCACCATCTGTGTAAAAAAAAATAAATCTTGCCCTTCACATTTTCAAACCCTCCAACCTTAAATGCATTCCCCCTGGTATTAGACATTTCAACTCTGCAGAAAAAGATTCTGACCATCAATCTTCTTTATGCATCTCATAATTTTATAGACTTCTATCAAGTCTCCCCTCAGCCTCTGTTGCTCCAGAGAAAACAACTTGAGTTTTTCTAGCCTCTCTTTATAGCTCATACCCTCTAATCTAGACAGAATCCTGGTAAACCTCTTCTGCACCCTCTCCAAAGCCTCCACATATTTCCTGTAATGTGGCGACCAGAATTGAACACAATACTCTAAGTGTGACTTAACCAAAGTCTTATATAGCTGCAACATGACATACTGACTGTTGTACTCAATTCCCCGATCAATAATAATACACCTTCCTTACAAGTTGTGAGGAAGGGTCACCAGACCTGAAACATTAACTCTGATTTTTTTCTTCACATATACTGCCAGACCTGCTCAGCTTTTCCAGCAACTTCTGTTTTTGTACCTTGTTTTTACCACCCTATCTACTTGCATGGCCATTGTCAGGGAGCTACAGACTTGAACCCCAAGATCCCTCTGTACGTCAATGCTGTTCAGTGTCCTGCCGTTAACTGTATATTTTTCCTTAATGTTTGATCTCCCAAAGTGCAGCACCTCACACTTGCCCGGATTAAACTCTGTCTGCCATTTCTCTGCCTATATCTGCAATTGATCTATAGCCCACTGTATCCTTCGACAATCTTTTACACTATCCATAACTCCACCGATATTTGTATCTTCTGCAAAGTTACTAACCCATCCAATTTTATTTTTCTTTGAGGCGATCTCATTGAAACATAGGATTCTTAAGGGCTTGAGAGGGTAAATGCTGAGAGAGCCTCATAGGAGTGCCGAGGATGGGGAGGGACATTGTCTCAGAATTAAGAAGTGCCAATTTAAGACTGAGATGAGGAGGAATTTTGTCTCTGAGGGATGTGAATGTTTGTAACTTTCAGCACAGAGATTCCTTGAGTATATTTATGAATGAGGTAGATTCTTGACTAGTAGTGGAATCAAGGGTTACAGGGAAATCCCAGGAAAGTGGACCTTAGGAATTTTGGTTCAGCCGTGATCCTGTTAAATGGCAGAGCATGTTTGAGGGGCCAAATGGCCTAATGCTCTCTATTCATTGTGGACTTACGGTCTTACCTCCTTTGTCTAATACTATATGTCCCCGTTAATAAAGCCTAGGATGTAATATGCTTTATTGACTACCCTCTCAATTTGTTCAGCTTACTCCAATGATCTGTGCACATATACATCCTACTGCCTCTGCGCCCATTTTAGAATTGTAGTCCTTGTTTTATATTGCCTCTCCATGTTTATTCTCCCAAAATGCATCACCTTTGATTTCTTTGCTTTGAACTTAATTTGTCACCTATTTGTCCACTCCACAAACTACACTGTCTTCCTGACAGTTTACAATGCTTCCAAGTTATGGATAATCTTCAAAGTCTAAATTGTTCCCTGCATCCCAAGGTAGAGTCATAGAGTTGTACAGCACAGAAACAGACTCTTTGGTCCAACTCATCCATGCGGACCAAACATCCCAAATTATTCTAGTCCCATTTTCCAGCATTTGGCCCATATCCCTCTAAAACCCTTCCTATTCATGTATCCATCCAGATGCCTTCTAAATGTCATAATTATACCAGCCTCCTCCACTTCATCTGGCAGCTCATTCCATACTTGCACCATCCTGTGCATGAAAAAGTTGTCCTTTGGTCCTTTTTTAAATCTTACTCCACTCACCTTAAATCTCCGCCTTGTAATTTTGGACTTCCCTACCCTGGGATAGAGACCATGACTATTCACCCTATCCGTATCTCATGATTTTATAAACCTCTATATGGTTACTGCTCAGCTTCCAGTGCTCCATCGCTGAAGTCAAACTGTGTGGTCTGTAGCTGCTGAGGTTATCCTTACAACCTTCTTTGAAGGTAGTAACCAGATACCATTAAGTAATAAGTATTGGATCACTGATCAAGAGAGCAGACTTCACAAAGTGCTGTGGGTGAAAGTTTAAATTAAAGAGTCTTGTAGTATGGCTCTGAAATTTGTTATTGCAATAAATGTGTACAGTACGAAAAGTGATGATAAACCAAAGCGCAAATTTGCATTGTATGTTAGATTGCCAGCTAAACCCACTCAATTTAGTTGACTTGTTGGTCTAGTGGTTTTCCACTTCGCGACATGTAATATTCAAGAAGGGCCCTGACTCTCCCTATGAAATTTGTTAGGGAAGGCGTGGTGTAGTGGTGATGCCACTGGATTAGTAATCCAATGTTAATGTTCTAGAGTGTTGGTTCAAATCCCACCACCATCTTAAGAAGTCGCACTCTGTTGGGGAAGCTGCAGATATTGATGTGGATTGACAGAGGATACAGCAGGATATAGATAGGCTAGAGACTTGGGCAGAGGAATTGTAAATGGAGTGTAATCTATACAAATGTGTAGTGATTCATTTTGGGGAGATCTAATGCAAGATAAAAATATACAGTAGATGCAGAACCCTTAATAGCATCAACATATAGAGGGATCTAGGTGTCCAGGTCCACAGTTTATTGAAAGTGGCAATACAAAAGGATAAGGTGGTTAAGAAGGTATACGGCTTGCTTGCGTTCATTGGTCAGGGCACAGAGTACAAAAATTGGCAAGTCATATTGCAGCTATATAGAATTTTGTAGAACAGTTCTAAGGGTCACCGGACCCAAAACATTAACTCTGTTTTCTCCTCCACAGATGCTGTCAGACTTGCTGAGCTTTTCCAGCAACTTTGTTTTTGTTGTATGGAACTTTAGTTGGCTTCATTTGGATCATTGTGTACGTATCAGGTTGCCACACTACCAGAGGGTGGTGGAGGCTCTGGAGAGGGTACAGAAATAGTTTACCAGGATGTTGCGTGGTTTGGAATGTATTAACTATAAGGAGAGCTTAGACAAACTTGGTTTGTTTCCACTTGAAAGTCAAAGGATGAAGGGCGAATTGATAGCAATTTACAAAATTATGAGAGCCATGAACAGTCACTGTCTTTTTCCCAGGGTAGAAATGTCAATTACTAGGGGATGTAGGTTTAAGTAAAAGGGGGTAAGTTTAAAGGAGATGTGAGAAGCAGTTTTTTTTAAAACACAGAGCGTGGTAGGTGCCTGGAATGCGCTGCCAGAGGAAGTGGTGGAAGCGGATATAACAGCAATATTTAAGAGGCATCTTGACAGATATATGAATAGGCAGGGAATAGAAGGATAAGGACAGCATAGAGGCTAAAGGTTTTTAATTTAGAAAGGCATCAGGTGTTGGTATAGCCTTGGTGGGCCAAAGTGTGAGTTTCAGTTCTGTACTGTTCATTATTCTAACATCAAACAACATATTCACTCTAAATAAGTAAATCCCACAGATATACATGGTCAGAAAGTTGTTTTAAACTGTTTCAATACCCCTTTGTGACAGTAAGATTTTTGATATTTTAAACAGCTCATTTTCAAGTGTAGGATTAAAAGTACTTCAAATGTAACAAATTTGGCACAAACATGTTCATTTGACCTCACATTCATTGTTTTCGTCCATATTTAGTGAATATTACTTGTCTATTAGACATGTTTGCTTTTGAATTATTTAGTGTGTTATTTTTAAAAGTTATGAAATCACTGGACCATTCTAACAAACCCCTGCCATAAACTTGGCATGAATCTGCCGAACAATTGTAAACTTGGAATGTATCCAGATGTATCAATTTGTGGCTTTAAGGATGGTCTTGTGGAGCACAGCTTTTGTTTGCAAGACGACTGAAGTGAGGAGGTATAGAGCTGAGGCAGAGTTTCTAATGACACATATTTGACTTCAGTGACTGTACTCTGATTCAGAGTGGTCTCATATGAAATAGGAGCAGAAATAAGCCATTTACATAAGAACGTAAAAAGTAGGAGCAGGGGTAAGCAATTCAGTCCCTCCTGCTTCATCATTTGATACAATCATAGCTCATCTCACCTCGGCCTCAACTCAACTTTCCTGCCCATTTTCCTTAACCCTTCAACCCATTACTAATTAAAAATCTCTCTTATCTCCTCCTCGAATTTATTCAATATCCCAGCATCCATCACACTCTGGGATAGTGAATTCCACGGATTCATAACCCTTTGGGAGAAGGAACTTCTCCCCATCTCTGTTTTAAATCTGCTACCCTTTACCACAAAGTGATGACCTCTCATTCTAGAGTGCTCCATGTGAGGAAATATCCTTTCTACATCTACTTTTGTCAATTTTCTTTAGCATCTTATCTCCTCAATAAAATCCTCTTTCATTCAGGTATAGACCTGATCTACTCAATCATTCTTCGTTAGACAAATCTCTCACGTCTGAAATCTATCTGGTGAATCTCGACTGAGCTACTCGCAAGGCCATATCATTCCTCAAGAAAGGGACCAAATCTGTACTCAGTACTGAAGGTGTCGTCTCACTGATGCCTTGTACAATTGCAGCAACACTTTCCTACTTTTATACTTTATATTCATGTAGCAATTAATGCCACAATTCCCTTTGCCCTCCTTATTGCTGTGCTGACATACTAATTTCTGCAGTTCATATATGAGTACACCCAAATCCCTCTGCACCAAAGCACTCTGAAGTTTCTCTCCACTGAGATAATAAGTTGCCTTTCCATTCTTCCTTCCTCTATTTTTCTTCAATTTGGCCCCTTAAAGCTGGTCCACCATCCAGCAGGATCATGGCTGATATGATTGTGGCCTAAGCTCCGCTTCTGTGTCTGCCCATCATAACCATTTGACTCCTTGACAGTCAAAGATTAGACTCATATCCCCTTGAAGCTATTTAATGACCTAGTCTCCATTACTGATTAACTGCAGACATTAAAGCCATCCGAGAGACAAAATTCCTCAATAATTCCTTCTTAAATGGGAGGACCCTTATTTTGAAACTGTCCCATGGTTCTTAGATTTCCCCACACTGTGAAACATCATCCTCTCAGCATCTAGCCAGTTGTGCCTCCTCAGATTATTGTGTGTTTCAATAAGATAATCTTTCAAACATTTTATTAAATGAGTATCGTCCTTATGTGTAAAACTTTTTCACATTAGACATTTCTCTGAGCCCAAGAGTGAGCCATGTAAACATGTTCCAAAAAGCAAAGAACTGCGTATTCTGGAAATCTGAAACAAAAACAGAAATTGCTCAAGAAACTCAGCAGGTCTGGCAGCACCTATGGGAAGAAAGAGTTAATGCTTCAAGTCTGGTGTCTGTTCATTGGAACTGTTAGTAGCTTGGAAAACTGGTATTTATGCTGAAGTCAAATTGGGGTAAGAGGGGAAAGAGGAGAGGTGATCAGATAGGTGGAGACGGAGCCCATAGACAGCGAGATATGAAAGGGATAGATCAACAAGGAGGAAATGGATAGCAGGCCAGGACAGAAGAAAAGCTGAATAAGATATTTTAAAGAACGAAGAGTGAGAAAATGGGTTAACTGTGCTGAATACAACTCATACAATGTGATGATATGCCTAGGAGTATGTGGGAATGGGTAAGTCATTTTCTCACTCTTAGCTCTTATTATATCTTATTCAGCTTTTCTTCTGTCCTGACTTGCTGTCCATTATCTCCTTGATTATCTGTCACTTTCATCTGACTCTGTGGACTCCATTCCCATCTATCTGCTCAGCTCTCCCCTTTTCCCATACTTTGGCTTCAGCAAAAACACTAGGTTTTCCTAGCTACTGATAGTTGAAGAGTGGCTGGGTTCAAAACATTAACTCTGCTCTCTTCCTACAAATGCTACCAGAACTGCTCCAGCAATTTCTGTTTTTGTAAACTTGCTCCAAACTTGTTTTAATGAAAGCATGACACTCCTAAGGAAACCAGAACTGTACACAGTACTCTGTGGATGTTCTCACTCATGCCCGGTACAGTTATAGCAAGATTTCCCTACTTCTATACTCCACAACCTTTGCAATAAAGACCATCATTTCATTTGCCTTCTTAGCCACTTGCTGTCCCTGCATGATCTTTTATGATTTATGTCTTTCTTTCCGCAACATTCTGCAGTCTCCCTCTATTTAAATGATACTCTGTTTTTCTGTTCCCACATAAGTGGACAACATATCCCACATTATATTGCATATAGAACAAAGAAAGAACAAAGAAAACTTACAGCCCAGGAACAGGCCCTCCAAGCCTGTGCCGATCCAAATCCACTGTCTAAACCTATCGCCCAATTCCTAAGGATCTGTATCCCTCTGCTCCCCACCTACTCATGCATCTGTCCAGACGCACCTTAAATGAATCTACCGTGCCTGCCTCTACTACCTCTGCTGGAGATGCGTTCCAGGCACCTACCACCCTCTGTAAAGTACTTTCTGCATGTATCCCCCTTAAACTTTTCTCCTCTCACCTTGAACGCGTGACCCCTCATTATTGAATCCCTCACCCTGGGAAAAAGCTTATCTCTATCAACCCTGTCTATACTCTTCATGATTTTGAAGACCTCAATCAGGTCCCCCCTCAATCTCCTTTTTTCTAATGAAAACAATCCTAACCTACTCAACCTCTCTTCATAGCTAGCACCTTCCATACCAGGCAACATCCTCGTAAACCTTCTCTGTACCCTCTCCAAAGCTTCCACATCCTTTTGGTAATGTGGCGACCAGAACTGTACACAGTATTCTAAATGCGGCCGAACCAAAGTCTTGTACAATTTTAACATGACCTGCCAGCTCTTATACTCAATACCCCGTCCGATGAAGGCAAGCATACCATATGCTTTCTTGACCACTCTATCCACCTGTGCAGCCACCTTCAGGGTACAATGGACCTGAACTCCCAGATCTCTCTGCTCATCAACTTTTCCCAAGGCTCTTCCGTTTACAGTATAGTTCGCTCTAGAATTAGACCTCCCAAAATGCATCACCTCACACTTGCCCGGATTGAACTCCATCTGCCACTTCTCCGCCCAACTCTCCAGTCTATCTATATTCTCCTGTATTCTTTGACAATCCCCTATGCTTTCTGCTACTCCCCCAATCTTCGTGTCATCTGCAAACTTACTGATCAAACCACTTATGCCCTCTTCCAGATCATTTATGTATATCACAAACAACAGTGGCCCCAGCACTGATCCCTGTGGAACACCACTGGTCACCTTTCTCCATTTCGAGAAACTCCCTTTAACTACTACTCTCTGTCTCCTGTTGCTCAACCAGTTCTTTATCCACCTAGCTAGAACACCCTGCACACCATGTGACTTCACTTTCTCCATTAGTTTACGATGGGGAACCTTATCAAACGCCTTACTAAAGTCCATGTAGATGACATCTACAGCCCTTCCTTCATCTATCAACTTGGTCACTTCCTCAAAGAACTCTATTAAGTTAGTAAGGCATGATCTCCCCTGCACAAAACCATGTTGCCTATCACTGATAAGCCCATTCTTTTCCAAATATGAGTAGATTCTATCCCTCAGTACCTTCTCCAGCAACTTTCCCACCACTGACGTCAGGCTTACTGGTCTGTAGTTACCTGGAATATCCCTACTACCCTTCTTGTACAGGGGGACAACATTAGCAACTCTCCTGTCCTCCGGCACTTCACCTGTGTTTAAGGATGCTGCAAAGATATCTGTCAGGGCCCCAGCTATTTCCTCTCTCGCCTCCCTCAGCATCCTGGGATAGATCCCATCCGGTCCTGGGGATTTGTCCACCTTAATATCCTTTAGCCTACCCAACACATCTTCCCTCCTTATGTCAACATGATCCAGAATAAACAAACTGCTATCTCTAATCTCAGCATTCACCGTGTCCCTCTCCTCAGTGAACACTGATGCAAAGTAATCATTGAGAATCTCACCCATTTTCTCAGGTTCGACACAAAACCTTCCTTCCTTATCCTTTAGTGGACCAACCCTTTCTCTAGTTACCCTCCTGCTTCTTATATATGAATAAAAGGCCTTGGGATTCTCCTTAATTCTGTTCGCTAAAGTTATTTCATGACCCCTTTTAGCCTGCTTGATTCCTCGTTTAAGATTGGTCCTACTCTCCCGATATTCCTCCAAGGACCGTTCTGTTCTTAGCTGCCTGGACCTTACGTACGCTTCCCTTTTCCTCTTGGCTAGTTGCACGATCTCTCCTGTCATCCACGGTTGATGAATCTTTCCTTTCCTATCCCTTGTTTTCAAAGGGACATGCCTATCCTGCATTATCTTCAACCTATCTTTGAAAGCCTCCCACATATCAAACGTGGACTTCCCTTCAAATAGCTGTCCCCAATCCACATTTCCCAGCTCCTGCCGAATTTTGATATAATTGACCTTGGCCCAGTTTAGTATTCTTCCCTTCGGACCACTCTCATCTTTGTCTACGAGTATTCTAAAACTTACAGAATTGTGGTCACTATTCCCAAAGAAATGCCCCACTGCAACTTCTATCACCTGGCCTGGCTCATTCCCCAACACTAGGTCCAATATGGCCCCTTCCCTAGTTGGACTATTGACATACCGCTCTAGAAAACTTTCCTGGATGCACCTTACAAATTCTGCACCATCCAGACCTCTGACACTAAGTGTATCCCAGTCAATGTTGGGAAAATTAAAATCTCCCATCACCACCACCCTGTTACCTCTACATCTTTCCATAATCTGTCGACCTATTTGTTCTTCTACCTCACGCTTACTGTTGGGAGGCCTGTAGTACAGTGCCAACAATGTAACTGCACCCTTCTTATTTCTCAGCTCTACCCGAATATGCCGAATATTTGTCTGTTTACCTGTTTATAGCCTTTTGCAGATTCTTTGCATCCTTTTCACAACTTACTTTACTCCGTATTTTCAAAATGTCAACAAATTTAGTTAGAATATAATTCATTCTTTCATCCAACTCATCAATATAAATTGAGAATAGTTGTGGATTCAGCACTGATCCCTGTGGCTCTCAGCTAGCTACATCTGACAACTTGAAAATGGTCTATTTATCCTGACTGTCTTGTTATATAGCTAGTCTTCTTTCCATGCTAAAGTATCACTCTCAACACCATCAGTTCTTACCTTATGTAAGTTTTTTAAATGTGGCACCTTAATGCTTCTGCAAATCCAAGTGTGCCTATTGACTACAGTTCTGTGTGTTGCTGTTTTTAGGGTGGCACGATGCACAGTGGTTAGCACTGCTGCCTCACAATGCCAGGGACCTGGATTCAATTCCAGCTTTGAGTGACTGTGTGGAGTTTGTGTGCTTTCCCTGTGTCGGCATGGGTTTCCTCCGGGTGCTCTGGTTTCCTCCCGTAGTTCGAAGATGAGCAGGTTAGGGAATAGGCCATGCTAAATTGCTCCATTGTGCCAGAGATGTGCAGGCTAGGTGGATTAGCCGTGGTAAATATGGGGTTACGTGGATAGAGTGCAGAGGTGGGTCTGGATGGGATGCTGATCGGAGGGTCCGTGCAGACTCAATGGGCCAAATGGCCTCTGTCTGCACTGTCGGGATTCTGTGATTCTACTGGTTTCCCCTTACGCGCCTTACTCATTACATCTGTCAATCACAATTTCTGTTTCTTGAAACCATGTTCTCCCTGATTGCCTAATGATTTTTTTTAAACTTCCTAAGACTGCATGATTAATAGACTGTCATATTTTCCGAATGACACAAGTCCGAACTGGCATAAACTTTCCCACATTTTTTTCTCCCTCCTTTCTTGAACAAAGGCATTACATGCTGTTTTCTAACTTGCTTGGATCTTTTGAAAATATAGGAATGTTTGGAATGATTCAACCATTTATGCATTCACTATCTCTGCAGTAATTTCTTCTAATGATCCAGGTAATCAGGTCTGGAGAGACTTACTAGTTTTTTAGTCCCATTAATATTGTTACGTTTCTAGCCTGGTAATATTGGATAGGTCAGATCTCAGAGTGAAACTTGGCTTGACAGTTTTAATTTTGCAACTTGATTATCAAGTGGCGTTATAACTGGACTGTTAATCCAGAGACCAAGATAACATTCTGGGTTCAAATTCCCCCACAGCAGATGGTGGAACTTGAATTCAATAGGAAAAAAGTCTGGAATTAAGAATCTAGAGATAACCATGAATCCATTGCCAATTGATTGAAAAAACCCCCATTTGGTTCATTAATGTCCTTTAGGAAACTGCCATCCTTACCTGGTCTGGCCTATATGTGACTCCAGACCCTCAGCAATGTGGTTGCTTCTCAACTGCCCTCTGCATCATTAGGGATGGGCAATAAATGCCACCTAAAAGCAATGCCCTCATCCTGTGAATTAATAAAGGAATTCACTGGAAATATTCACACAAAGCTTGCACTTCTTTCCAATGAGAGCATACATTTAGTACACAAAATAAAAGTTATATGGATATAGATGTGTGTATGAAACATTAAGGATTTTATCATAAGCTGCAAAAAGAAAGCTACATCGCTTTTACGTAGTAATATCTGCCCTAGTGGATCATCATTCCTATCTTCACTCTCTTTTTAATTTCTTAAGATACTGAGAAGGTCACGCACATTTCCTTTCTGTGGCTTTTTACACATTCACTCGATGTGATTCTGCCTGTCTATCCCAGAACTACGCAGACATGAAATTGCTCATTTGCATTCCTCGGAGAACTGCATGAAAATTTTGAGGCATTTTCGAGCCCTGTCTACTCGGACTGTTAAAGCTTAAAACTTACTTCCAACTGTGGCCTGGAGACTGTCAAAATTGAAGTGCTCCTCTGCTGGAATTAATATTTTCTTCTGAACTGAACCTATTACTGGCATCCTTTTCTACAAGTCATAAAAACTCAAATTTAGTGAACACTTCAAGAATTATCTGACCAGGTAAGTAGTCTAGTTATTTAGCTTAAGTCACATGATTTCTTAGAACTGCTATTTTCATCCGTTGCTTTTTTAAAAAAAAGAACGAGTTCTGACGCCCTTAAAATAAAAAGCTTCTCAGAAGCCCATTTGCCATTACTTTAAAATGCAGGTTTCTAGACAATGACAATATATTATAAACCTTCATCATGATAATCCCTTTTTCTTTCTAGCTTTAGTGACTGTTTTAAGCATCCACCACCCCATTGCCACTTGATTTTCTACTAATCAGATCCAACATGCTTCTTCAAAGCCTCTGCTAATGCCTCATTTGCCATTGTTAATTCACCAGTCTCACACATGAAGGGACTGGTGCTGACTTCAGCTACTCTTTTCCTTCTGAAGTATTTATAGAAGTTTTATGGGCATGTAATTGTCCAACTGAATGGCAAATGGAAGCTTGGTTTAATATCTCTCCTGAAGGAGCATACCTTCAGCAAATTTCAGACTATCAATTCGAGAGTACGTATTCAAATCTTAGAATTGAGTTTCAGTATGCAGCCTAATGACTTCAAAATGAAAGTTTTGATCTGAGTTTAGATGGTCTTATACAAGTTTTTGAGGAGAAAGTATTGGTGTGAGAAAATAACTCATATACTTGGTTGTAGCTTTAGCAATGACGAAGACATGAGTTTTGTATTTCAGCATACTTAATACTTAGCAAAGCTAAGTAAATTTTTCAGTGGTTATTGTAAATAAAAATGAAAGGTACTAAGAAAGAAAGGGGGAAAAAGGCATGTGTTTATATAGAATTCGGACAACCACCTTAAAGTGCTTGAAAGCCAATTAAATTGTTTCTGAAATGTAGAGTAGAATTTTCCTACGCTTTGAGTGATGTGAGTAATGATGAGAAATGTGGGAAATTGTTGAAAATGAAAGAAACCTGATTCTCAAAGTCATGAAAAGAAATTCCATTCTACCCTGAAGGTCTCAACTGCAAGATCAGAATCTCATTGAGCATTGACAACCTTATTATCATGTATTTACATCTTATTAATACCCAGTTCGCCATATTTAAATGCAACTTACTATTCTTCATGTCTCTGCTAAAAAACTAGGCAGTGACAATTCTTGACTGAAAGTCAGAGTGGTTAGTTAGTACATACAGCTTGTCACTTCCTTCTCTGGGCCTTGATTTTAATGTCTCTTTAGCAACATGAATGTCCTGGATAGCATCTTCCTTCACCCTCTGTCCACTAAAGTCAACATCAATAAACAGCCAGCCTCAACCCATTGTGATCGCTGATCTAGCACCAACTCTGAAACTATTTCAACTCTTTGGGAATTCACAGTAAAACTCTGAGACAGGTTGACTTACCTGTTTCTGCTAAATTGTTTTATACATAGGCACACACAGCTGTTGCCCAAAAAAGAGTAACATCTTACCCAGGTATTCTTCCCCCTTGTGTGACAGAAAAAATGCAGGGAACCAACCCTAAACCTAATCCTAACCCTAACCAAACGCTTCTTTACTTAGCTCTTTAAGTGCCAATACTCAATATGAGACATACATTCATTGCAACATTTACTTCTCACTTCAATGAACTTCAACACATTTCACATTACTTAATCCAATTTAACCCTAACTCTATATAAGTTTGACTTGAATCGGATACTACCCAATTTGAGTAAAATGGCTTGCTTTATTCCCTCTGTAGGTCTTACCTCAAGATTCTTTGTTCTCTCTCTGAAAGTAACATGCTTTTCAAATGTGGTCAGGGAGGCTTCTTCTCCTCTGACAAAAATTTCATCGTTCCGTAAAATATGCTGCTTTCCAGAAAGTTCTCTGGAACTCAGCCAATGAATTGATCAAAGCCTGATCATGTTGTTTGATCCCAGCCAACAGAGTTTACTGGTAAACAACTCCCAAAAGTTTACACAGTCGGTAAATCTATTTCATACTCCATAGAACTTAGTAGTGATGCCAGTATGTCTAGAGACCACCATGACACTGGCCTTATTTTAGTCAACAAGAACCTGCAGGCCACAACATGTCCTGGCTGCAGTTCAACTGAGGTTAGAGTTTAAACTAGCTTGATCAAAATTCCTAGCATGCTTGACTATAGCTCTTAACCAGTCTCGTAAACATTCTGCTGCTGACTACCTGACTGCACAGCCATCTCATGCATCTACTTAGGATGCATTCCATAGATATTAGCTTCAGTTCTGTGCACTCACTCACTTTGTCTTTGCTTAGAGGTTGCCAATTTAGGTAGAGTATTTAGCCAGTTTCAATGGAGGATGCGAGATAACAAGCATGGGGCTGGATGAACACAGCAGGCCAAGCAGCATCAGAGGAGCAGGAAAGCTGAGGTTTCGGG